>JAWZYT010003659.1:45000-46984 GCA_034508575.1 Petrolisthes manimaculis | reverse complement strand
AGGCACCTGGTGGTAAAAGGGGAAAACATTAATCAAAGGTGTGTGGTGGGAGTATGGGGACAGCTTGGGGGAGTTTTGAGGGGTGCAGGAGTAGGGGGACAGGCTTAGGGGGATTTTGAGGGTGTGCAGGAGTAGGGGACAGGCTTAGGGGGGACTGGGGGTATGTGAGATTATGGGGTAGGCTTGGGGGAGTTTTGAGGGGTGCAGGAGTAGGGGGACAGGCTCAGGGGGATTTTGAGGGGTGCAGGAGTAGGGGACAGGCTTAGGGGGGGGACTGGGGGTATGTGGGAGTATGGGGTAGGCTTGGGGGGGACTGGGGGTGTGTGGGAGTAGGGGACAGGCTTGGGGGGGGGGACTGGGGATGTGTGGGAGTAGGGGACAGGCTTGGGGGGGGGACTGGGGGTGTGTGGAAGTAGGGGATAGGCTTGGGGGGGGGGACTGGGTGTGTGGGAGTATGGGGATAGGCTTGAGGGGGGACTGGGGGTGTGTGGGAGTATGGGGACAGGCTTGAGGGGGGACTGGGGGGGTGCGGGAGTATGGGGACAGGCTTGGGGGGGGACTGGGGGGGTGCGGGGAATAGGGGGACAGGCTTGGAGTGTGTAGAAAGCCTGTCCCCTATATCAATGTCCCCCTATATCAATGTATCATAATAATCATGACATTTTGCAACATTATATTATTGTATCATAACCTTCACAACATCATAACAACTATCAGAGAGTAACTACAACCCTTCCTTCGTCCTTTTTTATTAGTTTATATCATTCACAATATTATATTAAGTTGTACCATAACATTTACAACAATATAATAATTTCTGCACCATCATATTTACAGAATATCATTATTGCATTACATTATTCACAACATCAAAAATACCTCCCCCCCCAAAAAAAAAGCATACCCTAAATACCCCCAAAATATCCAAAAATACAAAAAAAAAACATACCCTATATACCCCCCAAAATACCACACACACAAAAAAACAGACCTTAAATTAAATACCCCAGAAATAAAAAAAAATCCAAAAATAAAAAAAAAGCATTCCCAAAATACCCCCCCAAAATACCACAAAAAAAAACATACCCAAAATACCCCCCAAAATACCACACAAAAAAACATACCCTAAATACCCCCCAAAATATAAAAAAAATACCCCCCAAATATAAAAAAATACCCCCCAAAATATCAAAAATACCCCCAAATATAAAAAAATACCCAAAAATACCCCAAAATATAAAAAACAACCCCAAAATATCCAAACAAAATACCCCAAAATATCAAAAAATACCCCAAAATTACCCCCCAAAATTCCCTAGAAACTGACCTTGCAAGAGTTGAGAGTTCTGGAGAAGCGAATATCGACGTCATCCTTGAAGAGTTTGGGGTCATTCTTGATGAAGTGAGGCATCGTGATGGAGGAAGTGTCCGATATGGAACTCCGGAATAAGTTGTTGAAGTGAACATTATCCAAACACTTGAAAATAAATAAATAAATAAATAAATAAGTATATAAGTGAACATTATCCAAACACTTGAAAAATAAATAAATAAATAAATAAATAAATGAATGAACATTTTCTAAACACTTGAAAATAAATAAATAAATAAATAATAGGAAATAAGTGAGCATTATCCAAACACTTGAACAATATATAAATGAATAAATAAATAAGTAAATAAGTAAACATTATCTAAACACTTGAAAATAAATAAATGAATAAATAAATAAATGAGTAAATAAGTGAACATTATCCAAACGCTTGAAATTAATAAATAAATAAATAAATGAGTAAATAAGTGAACATATTCCAAACACTTGAAAATAAATAAATAAATAAATAAATAAATAAGTAAGTAAATAAGTGAACATATTCCAAACACTTGAAAATAAATAAATAAATAAGTAAACATTATCTAAACTCTTGAAAATAAATAAATGAATAAATAAATAAATAAGTAAGTAAGTAAATAAGTGAACATA
>JAWZYT010003659.1:32500-40000 GCA_034508575.1 Petrolisthes manimaculis | reverse complement strand
GTGGGAGTATATAGGGGGACAGGCTTGGGGGGTGGGGGGTTAAGGGGTTAGTTAGTGGGGTGCGGGAATAGTTGACATGCTTTCTACCCACCCCAAGCCTCCTGTCCCCCTATTCCCGCACCCCCCACCCTCCTAGTCCCCCCTCCAAGCCTGTCCCCTACTCCCGCACCCCCTCTTAACTAAGCAACAACAACCCCATTGCAATACGTTCTATAATGTCTAAGTAAACAGACAATACATAACTATTCTTTCCTAGGATTAGTATTTCCTTCTTATATATTTATCCATACAGTATCGTAGCTTTGGAACCTTCATAATAAACTTCCCCCAATACATTTTCAGTTCTATATATAAATGTATTGATTTAAATATAGATATGCTGGGTTGTATGTATGATTTTATATATACAGTATAATATATATGATGTATTTTTTTGGATATCACTGTTTTTGTAAGTTTTGTCAATTAATAGAATGGCTCTTAGTTTCTGTCTGCATCTTAATTATTATATTATTATTAGGGAATGTATCAAGAGTATTTCTGACTACACTATATATCTCATCTGATCCCTTATCTCTTATCTCACCCCTTTTCTATCTGTTTCTGACTACATTATATCTCTCGTCTGGTCCCTTATCTCTTATCTCACCCCCCTTTCCTATCTCTCATCTGGTCCCTTATCTCTCATCTCACCCCATTCCCCATCTCTCCTCTGGTCCCTTATCTCTTATCTCCCTTCCCTATCTGTATATTTGTAGTTCTTTGCCTCTTGTTCTGTCTCAATTGGATATACCACAACATTTACTATCATCATTATTTTCCCTACTTAATTAAGGGACCCAGTGATGTTGTTAGAAGATTTTAGAGGTAAGTGAGTCCTTCAGTTGCAGCCTCCAAACTCCACCACCAATAAGGGAAGAAGCTAAGTTTGTTTCGTGGTATAGTTTAGGAGGAATCAGAAGCCTTCAATGTTCATACACGATCACAGGGTCCTTAATGCCCATCAGTAACCCTAATTAATGCCCATCAGTAACCCTAATTAATGCCCATCAGTAACCCTAATTAATGCCCATCAGTAACCCTAATTAATGCCCAGTACAGTAACCCTAATACCCAGTACAGTAACCTATGGTGTTTGGGTAACTATAATAATAATAATTGTGTTTGGATAATTCTCTAGTCATCTCCCCTCCTTCAAAAACTTATTCTGTTTATATATTATTTCTTATCTGGCACAAAGGAGTAAATATAAGTATGGTTCACCTTAGTTTGTATGACTTTTTGTTTGTCTACTTGTGAATAACATGTTTTATTAATTAAGAGATACTGTACGAATTTCAATAGGTACTGTATGTATGAAATATATAATTATGATATACCAAAAGAATATGATTTGTGTATAATTCTGTTTTTTTTTACGAGTTCTCCATCCACGAACTTTATTTCATTGTGAATGTAACATCATAATGGGGGAGTTACTTTACCCTAGAGATACTTTACCCTAGAGATACTTTACTCTAGATTTATTTTACCCTAGATTTATTTTACCCTAGATTTATTTTACCCTAGAGATACTTTACCCTACAGATACTTTACTCTAGATTTATTTTACCCTAGATTTATTTTACCCTAGATTTATTTTACCCTAGAGTTCCTTTGCCCTAGAGGACTACCTTCTACAAACAGCCTTCTTTCTTACATTATAATTAATTTTCATGTGTGGTGTTGCTGTGACATCATTCTCAGTATAAACACACAATTATACATATTATTATTATATACTTATTGCTAACCTATTAACCATTAAAGTTACATTACAATATTCCAAGTGTTACTGTACTGACAACTCATACCTTCTTTCTCTTAAGTAAATAATATATATTGCCATTAGAACACTTTTGATTAAGTGGGAATCAGGAGTTTGGATTTGTAAGGAAAACATGCAGAATATCCAAATATTTATTTTATTTTCCAAGAATATATTTAAGTTTGTATAGAAAATACAGATCTTTAGATTTTGTGACACATGCGTCTGTCTAGCCAAGAGGTGTGTCTAGCTGGTCACCTCGCATCCTACACACTCACTCCCAAAACTCCTAGACAACAATAGTAGGCTAATTTGGAGATGGTGGTGGTTTGGCAAGAGTTTCAAGTTGCTAGGTACACTGAGTAGTATTAAGGACCCTGTGATGTAGTCAGAAAATGGAAGATATATGAGTCCTTCAAACTTTGCCTCGAAACATCACCTATGAGAAAGGAGTTTGTTTCGTGGCATGGTTAGGTGGAATTAGAAGCCTCCATTATTTATACACCAACACAGGTGCCTTAATTAAGCTTTTTCTTCGACGAACTCATTCTTCGTTGGTGAGTTCCCATTATATTACAATGGGAATATAGCGACGAAGATTGTATACGTCTAAGATAAAGTTTAATACTACCCAACCTCAATGATACTGCTTTCACTTACTTACTCTCTGGACAATAACATAATGAAAGAAGTCACATCACTGATTTCTTAATTAAGCGAATCTTCTTTTTATCGTCAACTGGGGAGGTTAGTTAAGGATTTCTCTAAGCTATACCACCAAACAAAATATCCCACTATAGCAGCACTGAAGTTAATCTATTTCCTGGTATAGTTTAGAGGAATTATTAGCTCTCCAATTCACCATTAACAAAGTCAGTCTCCTCTTAATCAAACAGAAACTAAAATCCATTCTAGAGAGAACTATACCACAAGCAAGCATGCACATTTGGCACGGGTTAGCAGGTTTTTTGTTTTTGTTTTACATACTTTATTATCACTCTAGAATGCGTTGGAGACATATATATATTTTTATTTATTTATTATTTTTTTTTCAGTGACGTCTCTTCCTCATTAATATTTAAGAAGGAGTAGTAGTAGTAGTAGTAGTGTTGGTAGTAAATGTTTCTGGAGCCTCTGATTCCTCCAGACTATTCCAAGCAACAGGCCATCATTTTTGTTTTTGTTTTGTTTTGTTAATATGGTCCTGATTCCTAGCATACCCTGGGGGGAATCAAGATGCTCCAATGTATGTATGTACAGTTGCCAAAAAAGATATTGCGACAAATTTTGATAGAACTTTAACCATAGTAATATCCACAGCTATTTGTAGGGACTATAAACATGTATAACAGAAGAAAATATACATATCCTTCTGTAATACATATTTATAATCCCTACAAACAACTATGAACATTAATATATTTAATGTTGTAACAAGAGTTGTCGCAATACCTTTTTTGGCAACTGTACATACCCAAAGTCTACTACTACTACTACTCCCTTAAAGACCCCATGATGTAGTCAGACAAATTGGAGGTTATGCATGAGTCCTTCAAACAACAACAATACCACGAAACACCACCAATATTGAAGGACCTTGTGTTGTGGCATAGGTAGGTAGGTAGCAGGAATCAGAAGCCTTAATTAAATTCCCATATGCGATCATTGTACAAGTCTGGGTTAGTGGCTTCTGATTCCTCCTAACCATCCCACAAAACAAAAAACAAAATATAAACAAAACAAGTAAGCTCCTTCAATATAGGTGGTGTTTCGTGGCCACCGATTGAAGGACTGTGATACTAACCAACCCAAATATGTGACTATACTCTACATCACAGGGGTCCCTTCAGGCGTCAAGGAGTGTGTGTGATGGAGACAGTATATATTATAATGCTGAAGGATGGGATAGTTAGTCTGCATGGGGACGTGGGGAGGGGAGGGGAGGGGTTTGTTGTTTTAGGATGCGAGGATATATAGCAACGAGATAATCACTACAGTACATACATACATACATACATACATACATAGCCTGAGAGTTGAACTAAAGGACAGTCGTATGCATAAATATCTGTGATGTTGATGTTGACGTGATAACCTTTTCCAATAGATATAAACATGACTACTACAGAGCCATCGTATCGGTACCACGTCATTGTCAATACCATGGATGTTCTTGCATAGGTCCTCAAGTCTCGTGCGCTAGTAGTAGTAGTAGTAGTAGTAGTAGTAGTAGTAGTAGTAGTAGTAGTAGTAGTAGTAGTAGTAGTAGTAGCAGTAGTAGTAGTAGTAGTAGTAGTAGTAGTAGTAGTAGTAGTAGTAGTAGTAGTAGTAGTAGTAGTAGTAGTAGTAGTAGTAGTAGTAGTAGTAGTAGTAGTAGTAGTAGTAGTAGTAGTAGTAGGAGTAGTAGTAGTAGTAGTAGTAGTAGTAGTAGTAGTAGTATACAGTAGTAGTAGTAGTAGTAGTAGTAGTAGTAGTAGTAGTAGTAGTAGTAGTAGTAGTAGTAGTAGTAGTAGTAGTAGTAGTAGTAGTAGTAGTAGTAGTAGTAGTAGTAGTAGTAGTAGTAGTAGTAGTAGTAGTAGTAGTAGTAGTAGTAGTAGTAGTAGTAGTAGTAGTAGTAGTAGTAGTAGTAGTAGTAGTAGTAGTAGTAGTAGTAGTAGTAGTAGTAGTAGTAGTAGTAGTAGTAGTAGTAGTAGTAGTAGTAGTAGTAGTAGTAGTAGTAGTAGTAGTAGTAGTAGTAGTAGTAGTAGTAGTAGTAGTAGTAGTAGTAGTAGTAGTAGTAGTAGTAGTAGTAGTAGTAGTAGTAGTAGTAGTAGTAGTAGTAGTAGTAGTAGTAGTAGTAGTAGTAGTAGTAGTAGTAGTAGTAGTAGTAGTAGTAGTAGTAGTAGTAGTAGTAGTAGTAGTAGTAGTAGTAGTAGTAGTAGTAGTAGTAGTAGTAGTAGTAGTAGTAGTAGTAGTAGTAGTAGTAGTAGTAGTAGTAGTAGTAGTAGTAGTAGTAGTAGTAGTAGTAGTAGTAGTAGTAGTAGTAGTAGTAGTAGTAGTAGTAGTAGTAGTAGTAGTAGTAGTAGTAGTAGTAGTAGTAGTAGTAGTAGTAGTAGTAGTAGTAGTAGTAGTAGTAGTAGTAGTAGTAGTAGTAGTAGTAGTAGTAGTAGTAGTAGTAGTAGTAGTAGTAGTAGTAGTAGTAGTAGTAGTAGTAGTAGTAGTAGTAGTAGTAGTAGTAGTAGTAGTAGTAGTAGTAGTAGTAGTAGTAGTAGTAGTAGTAGTAGTAGTAGTAGTAGTAGTAGTAGTAGTAGTAGTAGTAGTAGTAGTAGTAGTAGTAGTAGTAGTAGTAGTAGTAGTAGTAGTAGTAGTAGTAGTAGTAGTAGTAGTAGTAGTAGTAGTAGTAGTAGTAGTAGTAGTAGTAGTAGTAGTAGTAGTAGTAGTAGTAGTAGTAGTAGTAGTAGTAGTAGTAGTAGTAGTAGTACTAGTAGTGGTAGTAGTAGTAGTAGTAGTAGTATAGGTAGTAATGTTGAAAAGGATTTATTAATTATTTTTAATCTAAAAACTTTTAAACTTCTTTAATAAAAATGATGAATAGTTTGATCTCTAGTTAGACTTTGTAATATGAAGGAAGCCCCGTGATAGTGTCAGATAATCATTAATTGGAGGTTAATGAGTCCTTCAAACATTGCCACGAAACAACCACCTATATTAATTAAAAGGAGCTTGTTTCGTGGCATATAGTCAGGAGGAATCAGAAGCCACCACTACCAAGGTCTCGTACAAAATCACAGGGTCCTTCCTTCCTTACTTAATACTGAATGAATGAGTGAGTGAGTGAGTGAGTGTAGAGTCTTTTGAACACAGCAATCAATGGAGACCCAGGAGCTATTTATTGTATATTATAACATAGGAAATATTTTAGGGTGTTTTGGTGAAGGAACCGTATTTTTTATTTTATTTACTTAAGAAAGAACAGTCATGCATGGTGTTGTTGAAGGCAAGCAATGTGGTACTGGTATTAGTTAGAGGATTACACACACACACACACACACACACATATATATATACGTACATACACCCATATACACAATTACACTCTCTCTCTCTCTCTCACACACACATGCACAATTTCTCTCTCTCTCACACACACAGACACACACACACAAATACTCTGTCACTGTCTCTCTCTCTCTCTCTCTCTCTCTCTCTCTCTCTCTCACACACACACACACACACACACACACACATACACACACACACACACACACACACACACACACACACACACACACACACACACACCATGCATCGTACCAATACCACAACACCCTTATCAACACCAATGATATTATATTCTTGACTACGAAGGATATATCATTATTTTTATTATTATTATTATTATTATTATTATTATTATTATTATTATTATTATTATTATTATTATTATTATTATTATTATTATTATTATTATTATTATTATTATTATTATTATTATTATTATTATTATTATTATTATTATTATTATTATTATTATTATTATTATTATTATTATTATTATTATTATTATTATTATTATTATTATTATTATTATTATTATTATTATTATTATTATTATTATTATTATTATTATTATTATTATTATTATTATTATTATTATTATTATTATTATTATTCACTCATGTTATTATTCACCAAGCAAGAGCAACTATGAATGGAGGGGAGTTTTTTTTTTTTTTTATATATATATATTGGACTCAAAATTAACTTCAACAAAATAGAAAATGTGACTGATTTGACTTTTATAACTAATTTGCAAGTTCCTCATTAAAGTATACTTCCCAAATTAAAGTGTTGTTGTTGTTGTTATTATTGTTAGTGTTGTTGTTGTTGTTGTTGTTGTTGTTGCTGTTGTTGGTGTTTTGGGCTGAGGGGTAAGGGAGGGGGGGGGGGTAGCACAGCATTGGTGGGTAAATAGAAAGTAACTACTGAATCTTTCAAACTATTCCAGGCAACAACAACAACAACAACAACAACAACAACAGGGCCTCATTCATTATTATTATTATTTTGTTGTGTTGATAATGGTTGTGGTGTTTGTTGTTGTTGTTTTGGGGTTGGTTTGTTGTTGTTTTGGTGTTGTCAAACTTTGGAGGAAATCAACAACAAGCTCCATCCATCCATTCATCCATCTATCCAGTGTACCAAACGTAATACATACTATCTATCCCTCCATTTAATTATTCAAAGTTAATTATTAATCTATTATGTTTTTTTTTTTAAGTGGACATTTTTTTTTACATGCAGATGGACATGCAGATTCGATTTACACTCACTCTTATTTACTCATATATTCTCAGGTACAGACCCCTTCATCCACCACCTATTATTTTCACTCACACTCGTTCCAGCACCACTAATTTTCACTCATACTTGTTCCAGCACCAATTATTTTCACTCACACTCGTTTTAGCACCACTCATTTTCACTCACACTCATTCCAGCACCATTTATTTTCACTCACACTCGTTCTAGCACCACACACACACACATACACACACACACACACACACACACACACACACACACACACACACACACACACACACACACACACACACACACACACACACACACACACACACACACACACACACACACACACACACATACACACACACACGCGCACACACACACAAACACCAATGAAAAGTTAG
>JAWZYT010003659.1:0-27500 GCA_034508575.1 Petrolisthes manimaculis | reverse complement strand
TACACATCACTATAGAATAACAAGACGTCAATAATTTGTCTATCTACCTGTGCAGAGGGACATTTTCAAACACTGCACTGTTAACTAATAATCCTTCGACTCCTACAACAACATGCTCGCTAGGTAAGTGCTCCACCCAACACACTATTTAGTTATGTATTCATTCATTAGTAAACTCTTAAGGTGAGGACAAACAGTGGCTGTGTCAGTAAGAAGGAAGTGATATGAAGAGGTCAGTACTGTTTCTGTGATACATACAGTAGTCTGGGCATCACAACACAAGGAACCCTTAGCATTACAAATAGTATTCTTTCTCTACACCTTTGACAGGTTCTATAATAGGCTTTATCCTTCACACGGTTCCCTGACTACATTCATATTTCTTATCTAAAATTTACTTAAAATTTCAATTTGTATTATAAGACTACAGTATGTTGACTCTCCTCATCTCCTAATGGACAACTCCAACAAAATCTTTTTCTGATTAACATACAGTACTCGTCTGAATACATGATTCTCATTGCCTGGTACAACTCCTCTCCCTTAGCCAACACCTCATTACTAAACCTTGACCAAACCTCAGCCTTCACTACCATGAGGAGAGCAACGATGACTCCTGGAGTGTGAGAGGTGTTGAGGTCTACATTGAGAGCCACAGCGGCCTGGCTGTCTGGCCAGTACCGGACCTCATTGTCCATCTCAGGAAGGACATCACACCAGTCTGCCACGCATCAACATACAACTAGTATTGTATTGGCATAAGAGCCAAAGTGTCCGTTTTCAGGAATTAGGAGTGTGTCGTGGATCCTCACTGGAATCAAGAGAGGATCGTTCCTCCACGGGGGTAAGACCAGCAGCTCTCCCTTCCTCCATGTCCTCAGGGGAGGAAGTAGGAGTACCTGTAGGTGAGAACACAGCTGGGCCTTGTTGACCTCCAACCTCCAGTTCCTCACATTCATCAAAAGATTCATCTGAGATACGAACGCTCTTTTTTCGTATTCTGGGAATATCTGAGGCCCGACGGCCAGTGTCATGTTGTGGTGGTGAGAGTGGTGATGCTCCCAGACTGAGGGTATGACGTACCATTGATGCTCCAGCACCACCTGATAACATGGAGGGCAGAGCACTACCAAGAGAACTTTGTCGTAATGAAGACAAACGACGCCTATTACCAAAAGTGGCTATTTGTTGTTCTCGACTCATGTAGGAGACGGTGGAGTGTGAACGTTGTGAACGTGGTGTAGCACCGGGATCCTCGCCATCCTCGCTGGTGAAGAGGTCGGTTGTCTTACGAGGGAAGTCTATTGACCTACGGGGAAAGGATGGGACAGCCTCCTTAGGGAAGCAGGAACTGAGTGGTCCCGGGGTTGTTGGCTTCTTACCCTGGCGGACGAACATCTGGTTGACGTCAAGTAGGATGTCGCAGCCTTCAACAATCATCCTCTCGATAGACAAGTTCTTCCTGATGTTCTCAGTCTCGCTCACCTGTAACATAAACATTATCTTAGTCTCCACAACGTAACACAACCTACACACATTTTTCCTGACTGAACATCACTATATTTTTCTTGATATCCAAACTGTATAGAAATGGTATAATCGTCGTCAGCAAAGTATTCCCCCAAACAACATAGCATCATACTGTAATTAGGAATGAATATCAACCAGTAACTTTCAAGATTAATTAAGTGAGAACGCAATGCAGGAATAAATATAAGTAAGTCGTTGTGTTTAGCCTCACCTCATCATGCATCTGTCGTGAGAGGTCCTCCAGTTGCATCCTAGCGTGGTCTAAACTCTTCCTCTCGACGTGGTTGTGGGGAGTGTGTGCCAAGAGTTCGTGAAGCGTAATGATGTAACGTGGGATCTGCAATAGGTATTCTTTTAGACACACATTCACACTCTCTCCCCGTACGGTACTCCCAAAGATTTATGATGCGCTGTGGAGTAAACATGTATATTTTTTTTTCAAACACACACACACACACAAACACACACACACACACATACACACACACACACACACACACACACACACACACACACACACACACACACACACACACACACACACACACACACACACACACACACACACACGCATACACACACACACACACACACACACACACACACACACACACACACACACACACACACACACACACACACACACACACACACACACACACACACACACACACACAAGTACACACAGCAGTCTTTCAACTATGTACATCTAAGTTGCGTAGTTGCTGGCTGATTATAATTAGGGGGACAGGACAGGACAGGACAGAGGGTTGGGGATACTATGATCAACGACACAACTTCCTGAAGCATGTGGGTAGGTAAGGAAGGTTAGGTTAAGTTAGGTTAGGGTAGGTGGTGATGGGTAGGTAAGGAAGGTTAGGTTAGGGTAGGTAGTGATGGGTAGGGGTACAGGACATAACAGGATAGGGTAGTGGGATAGGAGTAAGGACCCACCTGACGCATTGGGTAGGTAAGGAAGGTAAGGTTAGGGTAGGGGTACATGACAGGACAGGATAGGGTAGTGGGATAGGAGTAAGGACCCACCTGACGCATTGGGTAGGTAAGGAAGGTTTCCAGAGTACGTCCCTGTAGGTTGGGTTTGTTCTCCAGACGGTTCAAGAAGGCAGCGAAGTGTGAGTTTTGTTTACACTCTGCCAGGACCTGAAGGCTGTAGTGATGGTTCCTCACGTACTCCTGGTAGATGCTCAGCATAGGCAGCAGCATGTCGAACAAGTCTCCTGCTCGACAGTACATCAGATGAGGGGTTAGTGCCCCACCCCGCCTGGGGCCAGGCTGGCTGGGGCGGGAGGAAAGAAGGAGGGAGGGAAGGGGCCGCCTCACTATCTACCTCTACCGTATGGGATGAGGGACCTAGTGGAGTGTTGAGTAAGAGGAAGGTTGGGTGATGACAACTCCACCCATACCTACCCAACAACACACTCTACACCACTGACTGTAACACACCAGCAAACACAAAGCATTCTCACAACATATACATAATTATACTGTTAATTAACGTTCTCTTTATAATGGCCAAACGTTTCATTCCTATAAGGTAACATCATCAACAACACTTATACAGAAAGTTATGAATTGGCCTTGTGTTTGCTATGAACCACAGCCCACTGCATCAGGACCCACTACACCTCCAGATCTACTACACTACCATCTACATCACTACTACAACTACCAGACTTAAGCAACTTTACCTACAAACTTGGTTAGCATGTGGCAGCAGCTGTTGAGACAAACTGTTCTTAATTAAATGAGAAAATTGTATAGTAACACCGATGAGAGAATAATCAATAATGGTATATAAGAAAAATAAAATGACTTAAGGGTTAATATTGGGTGTTAAAGTGTGCCTAGACAATAAAATGTAGTTGTGAGTTAATAAATAATCAGTAGGTGTTGTGGTATGTCCTGATAACCTCTGTAGAAAGAATATTGAATTAAAGGAGTGATTATTTTGTTGGTGAATTGGAAGGGGGTCTTTGATTTCTCCAACCAAACTATAGGCCATGAAACAAACATATCCCCTATCAGTACCATTGAGGGGGTCTGTTTCCTGGCACAGTTTGGAGGAATCACAGACCTTCCAAAGCACCAACAAGATGATCTCCCCTTCATTATTATGGTCCAAAATAACATGAAGAATCGATAAGTGTTATGGGATGTCCTGATGACCCCTGGAGTATTTTTTTTTTTTTTTTTTTTTTTTTTTTTTTTTTTTTTTTTTTTTTTTATATAAGGTCCAAAATGAACAAACACACAAAAATAATCATGACTGAATGAAATAAATTAGTTCGTTCCGTGCCATGACTATTGATAAAAACATGATGCTATAAAAGATACGAATAAATAAATATAAAAAAGAAATAGAGTGAATTATCTTAGAGGCAAACAAACTGACTTAGTAATATTAGTAACATATATCATCAATTTTGCATCTTGGAAAAAAAAAAAACACGAATGAATTAAATGAGAAGAAAGAAAAGAAACAGGGAGTATAAAATAAGAAAAAGGGGAATGAGGGAAGAGGGCCATCATAACAGGAGATAATTATTATATTAGTTCTTAAATCGAATAGTGGGTGTATAAAGAGACGAAATTATGAGTCATTGATGGTGTTTGTTGACATTATTGAGGGGGATTTTTCGTTTCTCAAGTTATCACACCACCAATATCTATCTATCCTATTATATACTCTCTTATTTAAGGATCCTGTGATTATGTGTGAGAATTGGAGGCGTCTGTTGATTCCTCCTAACTATGCCACGAAACAAACTCCTTCCATCATAATTATAGGTGTGTGTGTGTGTGTGTGTGTGTGTGTGTGTGTGTGTGTGTGTGTGTGTGTGTGTGTGTGTGTGTGTGTGTGTGTGTGTGTGTGTGTGTGTGTGTGTGTGTGTGTTTCGTGGCAATATTTAAAGGACTCATTTACCACCAATATTCTGACTACATTCTATAGGGTCCTTAAGGGAGTAATAATACACGTTTGTTACATTGAAGTGCAGTGATTCCTCAAAAGTAAGCCAGGAAACACACAAGACCATAATATGAACAAAAATAATGGTGTTCTGTTGCTTGGCATAGCTTGGAGGAATAATCATTTTGCTCTCCACATTTAATTAAACACGATAATGTAAACACAGCTTCATATCATCAGTTGCTACAGTAGGTATATATTATAATGTTTTTGTTGTTGTTGGTGTAGGAAAATATTACGTGAACCCATTACATGTACTCAAACACTTGTATAAATATTAACTAATGGGTCACACAGATGTTAGTAGTAGTTTCTGTAATTATTTTTTTTATCTCTCATAGGTATTTGATGATCGACAGATGTTGGTAGTTGTGAATAGTATTTTATTGATAGATTTACTGGCACGTAATTATTAGTAGGTTTATATGTATGTATGTTTTTTGTTGATATATTCACAGGCAGATATTAGTAAGTTTATATATATGTTTTTTATTATTTTTTTTCAGACAGGAGTACTTGGTGTGTGAAAAGTTTTATTTGGAAAGTTTACAGGCAAATGCTGGTATTTTTTTTTTCTTTTTTTTTTTCGTATGTATATTTTTTAGATATATGTTCGTGGGTTATATATATATATACCGTATATATATATATATATATATATATATATATATATATATATATATATATATATATATATATATATATATATATATCTTTTGTGGGTATTTTTATATATATATATATATATATATATATATATATATATATATATATATATATATATATATATATATATATATATATATATATATATATATATATATATATATCTTTTGTGAGAATTTTTTATATTATCTTTTTTGGGTATTTTTATATATTAACTTTTGTGAGAATTTTATATATATATATCTTTTGTGGGTATTTTTATATACTATATATCTTTTGTGGGTATTTTTCAGAGAGGTGTTAGTAGGTGTATATGTATATGTATGTATATTTCATGTGTGTATCTATTCATTACCATACCAAGCAACTGATGATGTGAACTTTTCATTACATTACATTACATTACCCACAAATCCCAGTGTCTAATAACGCCTATAAAAATAATAATAATTCTCCCTTATTAAAAACATTCTAGTGTTTCCTTCTTAGTTATCAGAAGATATTTTTTTTAAGTCAGGTTACTTAGTTAGTTAGTTTGTTAGTTAGTTTGTTTGTCTTCGAAGCAGATATAAAAACAATTGGTTTATTATTATCGTCTTTTTTTTTCAGTAAGAATAATTTAAAAGTAAACGTGCAATTTAAAGTTACCCTTATTTGTATCGTTCTTAAAGGTGATAATACTTTAATCAATTGACTATTCTTCATAATGTATAATAAAGGTAAAAGTCGCCTGATGTCTCCTAAGATAAATAAATAAATAAATAAATAAATAATGGTGTTTACATCACAAAAGGTTATATTCTGGCTGTAAAAAAACCTATATATACTCACTGTAAATCGTATGAATGTTTACCTTCCAAAGTTACAGTAGTTAAAGCTGTAATATCGGCTTTTGATACAGTGTGAATCGAATTAATTTACACCCTCTAAAATTACAGTAGTTAAAGCTGTAATATCGGCTTTTGGTTATTTGGTTATTTGGTTATTTAGCATTCCACTATTTATTTATATTCAGATGTAGAAATGACTGATTGCCAAGGTTAGTCGTAATTCTATTTAGCATTCCAAAGGTTATTTATATTTTGGCTGCAATAAAGACTGAGGTGTTCTGTAGTTAGAGTTTTTACATTACAAAGTCTGTCAGCATTTTAGCATTATTATTATAAATTTGATTGGAGTATATTATAAATTTCTTGTGATTGAAAATAAGGACCCCGTGATCGTGTATATAGGTGTGTGTGTGTGTGTGTGTGTGTGTGTGTGTGTGTGTGTGTGTGTGTGTGTGTGTGTGTGTGTGTGTGTGTGTGTGTGTGTGTGTGTGTGTGTGTGTGTTGTTGTTGTTTGTGTTATGTTGTTTCCTGGCATAGTTAGGAGGACTCAGTAGCCTCCCAATTTACCAACAAGATAATAAATTTAATCTCCCTTTAATTAACATCATTTAGCATTCCAAGGAGAGTATAATAATAATAATAATAATAATAATAATAATAATAATAATAATAATAATAATAATAATAATAATAATAATAATTAACCCAAACATAATGATGCTTGACCCAACAGGCAGGAATTACCATCATCATCATCATCATCATCATCATCATCATCAGTTGCAACATCATGCATTTTACTTGCAAGTTAATATAGCAATGAAAAACGAAGCCTTTAAAGGGAGTAATACACTTTTGTTACATTGGAGTGCCATGATAACTTCCAAAAAAAGTATGCCACGAAACAAGACGGACCAAAATGAAAATAATAATAATAATAATAATAATAATAATGAATGTTGGTGGTGTTATTAAAGGTGCCAGCGAGTGGCAGTTACTGGGACAGAGTGTATCACACACTGTGTGTATGAAACACAATTATAGCACACATCACAAGGATGATCCCTGTAATACGTGGCCCAGCGACCTCTCTACCCAGGTGAGACCCGAGTCAGCTTCGGCTATGGCTGACTAAGCAGGAAGACCTCAGACAGCTGACTCAAACCCCCCACCCCCTGCTCACAGGGGTGGTAACCTCTGGCATCAGTGGTATTTTTAACAGTGTCCCGAGCAAGGATCGAACGCTGGGCCACAGAATTGCAGCCACAACTGTTACCACTGTGCTAGCCAGAGGCTACATTCATTACATTCATTCTTAAAATCAAGAAAATTATGGGCGTTGCATAGGAGTGAGATAATTGTGAACAAGACTCACTATTAAAAAACATATATATATATAAATAAACAAGATAAATATACTGTATCTTTGGCTGTAGTAAATCGCTGACTTGCACTTATTATTATTATTTTCTATTTTGGTGACATCAGAATTTCGCTCTTGTTTTGTTTGTTTGTTTATTCCTGCTGCTACTATCACGTTTGGTGGCTGATTTATCATTAGTGTTAGACTTAAAACCTTCCATTCATCGTAATCGTATAAATATGTATAAATATATTCATTCATCTGTTAGTATGCTGTATGTATATATGTATGTATGTATGTATGTATGTATGTCAGTTTTTAATATCAGTCAAAGTACACAATTATATTATAAAATTATATTATAAAAGAAGAAATATAAATATATGTCATGCAAATCTGTAATATCTAAAAAAAATAAAAAAATAACCACTCTAGGTACTAATATATAATGAATAATTTTATAATGATTACATAGTTTTGTTCCAATATACCCACAGATGATATAAATATATATTACTAATAATAAGACATGTTACGATACCAAGAAATAAAACTGAAATGAATCACGGAACAATTGGTGGTTTTAATGAAGTGAAGTGAGGTGAAGTGAAGTGAAGTGAAACATTTATTATTATTATTATTATTATTATTATTATTATTATTACTATTACTATTACTATTACTATTACTATTACTATTACTATTATTATTATTATTATTATTATTATTATTATTATTATTATTTTTATTATTATTATTTTTATTATTATTATTTTTATTATCATTATCATTATCATTATCATTATCATTATCATTATCATTATTATTATTATTATTATTATTATTATTAATATTATTATCATTATCATTATCATTATTATTATTATTATTATTATTATTATTATTATTATTATTATTATTATTATTATTATTATTATTATTATTATTATTATTATTATTATTATTATTATTATTATTATTATTTTTGTACCGTGCTGTGTAAAAGATGAATGAATTCGTGGATCCATACAGTACACATATAATTTTTTTTACAACAGACTAACAATAATAATTAAAAACTTTTAACATAATCAAATAAATATGTATATAACAACTTCACTCCACACATATTTCACTGTTTTTTTTATATCCTTTTCTTATATAGTTTATTTTTAATCTATTATTTCTCAAAGTAGTTAGTTATGGAATTCGTCATTTTAGTTGTCCTTCCCTCACCTCACCTCACCTCACCTCATCTCCCCTCACCTCACACCTCATATTACACCTCTCATTTAATATATTATTGATGATGATGACAGTGTTAGCTTCTTTTCCAACGCTGACATCATCAACAACAACAAACAACAACACCAAATACAACAAAAACAAAGTCAGAAAAAAAACCCCACACACATCTACTACGTAATGTGAAAAAAACCCACTCCATTGTTGTTACATAATTATACGTATTCTGAACAACAAAAACATCATCATTATCATCATCAATGGTCTATACTAAGTCACTTATTAAGGTGATGTTACACAGACCTTTTCTCCTCAACATGTTCCCTCATTTTTTTCTAATTAATTGATTGAATGATTGATGTTAGGCGTCACAACATCGAAGTCATATAGCGCCCGATGAAGAAGAAGGTGTTGGAGAGGTGAGACAGTAAACACACAGGTAACAGATGATGTAAATAAGGGACTGTTGGAGAAGTAAATGCCCCTTTAATTAAATCGCCTTTTTACGACAAACAGGTATACTGAGAAAGCATTCGTAGACCCTCAAAAAACCTCAGGGAGTACTTTAATCTAACACCAAAATACTTCCTGTTTACTGACCAGCTTAATTTTGTGTTGGTAAATCTGGAGCAACTGAATCCTCCAAACTATTCCAAGCAACAGAACACCATTAAAACAAGGCATCCATTCTCTCCAATAGTCCCTCCAACAATAATAATATCTTGCACACTCGAGTATAGAGATAAAAAGGTTTCTCTATAATATGTACTGTACATTCTCATGGTCGGATTTTTGTATTGAGGATCTGCTGAAGGTTAAATTTAAGGAGTCATTGAGGCCTGTGTAACACCATCTTCAGTAACTCTAGTGGACTCTCTCTCTCTCTCGCCGTCCGTCTCACCAACATCACCACCACCACCTCATTCCTTCCTTCCTTCCTTCCTTCCTCTGTGTTGTCTATATCTTCAATGGGGCCTCACATCAACACCTTTCTTCCTTCCTTCCTTCCTTCCTTCCTTCCTTCCTTCGCTACGTCGCGTCGGTGTGTGTGTGTGTGTGTGTGTGTGTGTGTGTGTGTGTGTGTGTGTATGTGTGTGTTGTATCCTACAATACAATATTTGACCCTGTAAGTTCCTGTGTATTCCTCTGTGTGTATTCTCATGTGTGTGCTCCTGTTCTTTTTATGTATTTCTCGGTGTATGTGTTCCTGTGTCTGTGTGTGTGTGTGTTCCTCTGAGTATATGTTACTGTGTGTATTCCTTTGAGTATTTGTTCCTGTGTGTGTGTGTGTTCCTCTGAGTATGTGTATGTATTCCTCTGTGTAAGTGTTCCTGTGTGTGTGTGTACGTACAGCCATGGCTGATAGTGCTTGACCAGGGTCCAAGGAGTGTTAGCGAGTAACTGAACAGAGTTAAAAAAAGTGAGTCTTCTAAACCTCTCTCAACGTTGAGAATGATTTGGAAAATTCACTTGTTCTAACTTTGTTCAGTTACTCACCAACACTACCTGGACCCTGGTCAAGCACTATCAGCCATGGCTGTACAGTACGTGTATATGTTCCACTGAGTATGTGTGTGTTTTCCTCTATGTCTGTGTGTGTGTGTGTGTGTGTGTGTTAGTGACTCACCCAGGTGCGTGTTCCCCAGTAGTTGGATGGTTGTACAGGTTCTCTTCTGACGAGGTGATGATCCAGCAGGACTTGTCTCTCGCCCTCCGTCTGGAAGGCAGCACAAGGCCAGACGTCCTTCACCACCCACCAACCATCATCATCACCACAACAACACTATCACCACCATCAACAACAACATCACCACAACAACACCACTATCAACCACCAACCAACAATGTCATCACCATACACAACACACCTTTCTATTAAGTGCCACTAGTATTATTATTATACATGCTGCCTTCAACTATCCCCTCCCCACCACCACCAGCCCCCCCCCTCTCTACCGACCCCCTCCCTCTCCCCCACCTTCCTGTTGCTGTTGTTCTTGTTGCTGCTGTTGTTGTAGATAATTTATTCATTATATGTGGATATATATATATATTTTTAATTTCGATTTGATTATGTTTTTGATTTACTTTTTTATATTTTTCATATGTTGATTTTGTGTTGATGATGATTGTGTTCACTCGCAATCCACAATCACTAGTCTATTCATTAATTATTGAATCGAAGCCGGAGATCTGAAGCAGGTGGTTTCTGGACGACAGCCCACACAAACCATCACGATACTACACACAAGAAAGAGAAGAATTTTTGGGTTTTATGCCTATCGACTCGTGTTGGTCATTAAGGCAGTCAGTATTGTTACATCAACATATCTTCCCCCACCTTACACACAATCATTTCGAGCCAATTGAGGGTTTGGGTGGGCTGTCGTCCAGAAACCCCCTACTCCAGATCTCCGGCAGCTTCGACTCAGGTGGACTATGGATTGTGGTTCGTAACTGTACACACACTCACACACTCAAACAACTATTAGTACAGCCATGGCTGATAGTGCTTGACCACCAGGGTCCAAGGAGTGTTGGAGAACAACTGAACACAGTTCAAAATCGTGAGTCTTCTAAACCTCTCTCAACGTTGAGAGAGGTTTGGGAAATTCACTTGTTCGAACTCTGTTTAGTAGCTCACCAACACTCCTTGAGTCCTTGTGGTCAAGCACTATCAGCCATGGCTGTACTGTACATAAAACCCAAAAAAGAGTTTCATATTAAAAGTAGGGAAACCAAATGTGAGGAAGGATATTTTCAGACGTGTATTATCGATGGTATTAATTTAATTTGTATCACACACGGAAGATGTATAATTATTCTTTCTTTAATTAAGTGTGTGTATAATTTTTGTATCATCATTAGGGAAAACAACAACACGAATGACATGACATGACATGGCTTAAAGTGAGATTCTTTCGTTGTTGAATTGAAAGGTTTCAACTGATTCCTCCACTCTGTGCCATAAAACAGATATTCCTTATGAGTTCCATTGAGGTCGTCTGTTTTCTGGTAGAGTTAAGTCAGGGTCACACTTAGCCGAATTGCTTCCGAATTCATCCCGAAGTGACTTCGGTTTGGTTTCGGGCATGTTCGGTGAACTTTTTCAAGGTCAAGTTTTCGTCGGTATGTTTTCGGTATGTATTCGGTATGTTTTCGGTATGTATTCGATATGCATTCGAAACGCACTCTGGAATGCATACCGAATAGTTTCCGATTGCAAACCGAAAGTGTTTCGAATTGAAACCGAAGTTTAAAATGTAACGATTTTTTCTCGTTCCGAAATCAAACCGAATAGCAACAGAATGCAAACAGATGCCATACCGAATGTTCCGAAGTATTCCCGAATAATTTTCGAATATATCCCGATCTCTGCACGAATTTTTGCCCATTCCGAATTGGTTCCGAATGTTTCATGCAACACCAAACATTCGGGAAACTTTCCGATTCAGTCCCAAATTTTTGCAAATGGCCCCGAACTATTACCGAACACCCCGAATCATTGCCCGAATGGTTTACGAATATAAACCGAACATTAGGAGGAAACTGTAGCCTTCCAATCCGTCAACAAGAGAATCTCACCTCAAGAATAAAATCGGGATAATAGTTTCTCTCGAAGCAGTTTCATTATTTCGAAGCATGTTACCGAGGCATAACACGTGACTTTACGATATAATAGGGAATAACACGTGACTTTACGATATAATAGGGAATAACACGTGACTTTACGATATAATAGGGAATAACACGTGACTTTACGATATAATAGGGAATAACACGTGAATTTACGAATATGGATTTTTTTTTATTTTATGGATATTTTTATAAATTATTCCACACTTAGACTGAAAACTGTCTCTTCTTTACTTCGCGATGGTAGTACTTAAATTATGTAACTCAGTTTTATACGATTTTCGTCATTATTTATATTTTACCCAGAGTTTAAAACACGTAAATAGATAAACAGATAATTATTATGTTAACAGATAAATATATAAAAGGAAAATTTATTATATACGGTAGATTTTCCATACTTTTGAATGAGTAATTAATTAACAGCAGCAACAACAACAACGACGACGACAACAACAACAACAACAACAACAGCAACAGCGGTGGTGATAAATCTGAACATGATAGTTATTATTAATTAATTAAAGAACCCAGTGATGTAAGTAAGAAAAAAAAATAGTGTATGGAGTTTTTGAGTCCTCCAGAACACTGCCACGAAACAATTAATTAGTTAGTTAGTTAGTTAGTTTGTTTCGTGGCACAGTCAGGAGAAATCAGGAGCCTCCATTTAATTTATTTTTTTCTGACACACGATCACAAACAAGGTCTATTATTATTATATGCAAAGGAGGAGAATCTCATGTTGGTTTAATTTTGAAGGCTATTGATTCCTCCAAACTATGCCAGGAAACAAATCACCTCAGTGTTACGCATTGGGGTTTCTGTTTCGTGGCATAGTTTGGAGGAATCAGTAATCTCCTCTTCCATAGTACCTTCAGGAGAGTATCCCTTCGAGGGGGTCGTTTTACGTCGAGAGAAATTGGAGGTCTACTGATTCCTCCAAACGATGCCACGAAACAGACACCTCCTCCCCTCCTCCTCCTCCACTATTAATTACAGTGAGGTGGTGGTCTGTTTCGTAGCACCGTTTGGAGTCCCCGGTAGTCCTCCAATGTGGGCTGGAGGGTGTGGTTTGGGAGGCTCCACCGAGGGTAACGCCACTTGTATAAAACCTCAGACTACGGGAATAACAACAACAACAACAACCACATCAGTCACCACTATATGGGATCTACCTACCACTACTATATATATACCACTACTATATATATACCACCACCATCACCATCATCAATCACTACTACCATCACTACCCCACTATACCAGGCTACTACCACCACTACTACCATCACCATCACCACACCAGGCACTCATCTACTACAAAAAAGGCTCTGTTGTTGCACTGGAGACTAGACTCGTTGAAACCACTGATGCCAGATTCATGGGTTTGTTTTGGTTTGGTTTGTTTATATATATTCAGTTTTTGACCAGTCCAAATACATACATACATACATACATACATACATACAGTACATACATACATACATACAGTACATACATGTTATAACCCCTTAATTAAGTCTATTCCCATTACTGTATCAATGACATCTACTAAATCGTCATAACAAAAGACTGTATAATATTTACTAACGACTTGGTAATATGAGAATGACAGACAGATTTTATTGCGAAAAGCTGAGCATAAAAATTGACCTGTGTCCATCTCACTCCTTCAAAAAAAAAAAAAAAAAAAAAAAAAACTGAACGAACAATGAATCATTTTCTACATTAATATTGTATACAGTAAACCGACCTTGTGAATCTACCCCACAGAATCATTTATACAGAAAACCGAACTGTGAAATTACTTTAAAGAATAATTTATATAGAAAACCGAACTTTGAAATAACCTTAAAGAATAATTTATATAGAAAACCGAACTGTGAATTAATTACAGAATCATTTATATAGAAAACCGCACGGATATTCTACTTTACATTATCCAGCGACTGGGACTGTGAACGGTAATGATGTAAGGTTGGATCACGGACATACACACTCATCAGAGACACAGATACCTGAACTTAGTAAAACCCTTGCAACTTTAACTTTAACTTAACTTGTCTATAGTTTGTGTAAATCATTTAATAAGGGTTCCAATTTGGACAGTAGTTTCCATACACACTCGTCTATAGTTTGTGTAAATAAAGGTTCCAATTTGGCCAGTGGTTTGTGTAAATAAAGACTCCAGTTTGGCCCGTGGTTTCTTGGTCTAGTCTCCCTGCCACAGCCAAGCCTTATAAGTATAATCTAAGCCACAGTACGAAAACACAGCACCAGACACACACACACACAGACACACACACACACACACACGGCAAATGACACCAACCACTTTTTATTCTGCCACCTTCGAAGAACATGACTTATTATTCGTATTATCATTAGTTGTTTATATACAGCATATATACACGCATGTTTATATACTGTACCCGTGTATAAAATATAAACAGTAAACATAACATAGTCCACGAAAACTCCTCAAATCATGTAAAAAAAAATTGTTTTGTACGAGTATAAATTTTAACTGATAGAATTGATGATGATTCGAGGGTTTTTTATACACCTGACAATCATGAAAATTATTGGAGTTGTCAGCTTGATTTGTTGATAATAATACTAATAATACTACTACTATGAGTTGTTTGTTTGAGTTGTGAAGTTGGAGTGAGTGGTTCGGTTGTGTCATATACCGTACATGGTGTTGTTGTCTCCTCCTAATAAGCTGTACACTAATAAACCAAGCGAAACCTGGTCTTGCTGAGGTGATGCTTACATACACACCACTAGTAAGGGACCCTGTGTTGTAGTCTGAAAATTGGAGGTATACGAGTCCTTCAATTATTGCCACGAAACAATGCCTATATAGAAGGAGCTTGTTTCGTGGCATAGTCAGAGGGAATCAGAAGCCTCTAATTTTCATACACGATCACAGGGTCCTTAATTAAGGCTGCTGGCTCACCCTTAGTCCTGGGTTGGGGGAGATTTGCTGACTTTCTGTGTTCCTGTCTTTCTCTGCTCTGTCCTGCCCTTCCCAATCCTTCTCTGACCTTCCCTATACCCTTCCCTGCTCTGTCCTGCCCTTCCCAATCTTTCTCTGTCCTTCCCAATACATCTCTGTTCTTTCCTACCCTGCCCTGCTCTGTCCTGCCCTTCCCTGCTCTGTCCTGCCCTTTCCTACTCTTCCCTACTCTGTCCTGCCCTTCCCACCCTTTTTCTCTCCTTCCCTAACCTACCCTACTCTGTCCTGCCCTTCCCAATCTTTCTCTACATGTCCTTCCCTTCCCTGTCCTGCCCATACCCTATAATATCCTTCCCTACCCTGTTTTATCCTCCTCTGTCCTTCTACCCTGCCCTACCCTACCCTACCCTATATACACTACATTTTTCTGGTATTATTATCTTCCTCTCTGGTGAATCTGGCGTGGAGTGTTTTGCTAATCACAACAACACTACACTTTTCCTTTATGTTGCCGGGTCACCTTTGATTGCAACAGGAAAAATGCAGCTTTATTGATTTATTTCACCATAATAATTACGAATATGCCAAACTATTCTTATATATAGGCACATAATTATGTACTGTACCTCTTCACTCACTCTACTCATAATAAAAAAAAATTCACCTACGTATTATTTTTAACATTTTACAAGATTGGTTGATATTTTTCTTTTAACAAATCGAGCCAATTTTTTTTTTTTTTTTTTTTTTGTATTTTTTTTTTTTTTTAATTTCGAGTCCCGCCAGATTCACGTCACGTCACAAGGCCAAACTTACCACCAAATAACAAATATATATATACAGTATACATCAGCTGTTATAATCAAGACGCATTGTTTGTTTTTGTGTACTTAATTTGTGTGTACATAAGGGAAGAGTATACTTTTGATAGATTGGAGTACCTTAAATCCTCCAAAGTATGCCAGGAAACAGACCCAGATGAAGAAAAAATAATGGTATCCTGTTGCCTGGAATAGTTTAAAGGAATCATTATCTCCAAAAATGTCAGAACTATACATATATACCCTCCCACTTAATGTTAATAATAATAAGCCACTTTTCTCGCTTGACCCTGTGCTTATAATATAGTTTTATAAAATTTAATATAGTTTTATAAAATTTAATATAGTTTTATAAAATTTAATATAGTTTTATAAAATTTAATATAGTTTTATAAAATTTAATATAGTTTTTTAAAATTTAATATGACACCTTTATTTACACCCTTCACAGTCTTATATCAATATGACACCCTTATTCACCCTTACACCCTTCCCTCCGTGATTTCTTCTTAGTGTGTCACCCTTTTTCACCCTTACACCCTTCCCTCCGTGATGTATTATTAGTGTGTCACCCTTATTCACCCTTACACCCTTCCCTCCTTGATTTCTTATTAGTGTGTCACCCTTATTCACTCTTACACCCTTCCCTCCGTGATGTATTATTAGTGTGTCACCCTTATTCACCCTTACACCCTTCCCTCCTTGATTTCTTATTAGTGTGTCACCCTTATTCACTCTTACACCCTTCCCTCCGTGATGTATTATTAGTGTGTCACCCTTATTCACCCTTACACCCTTCCCTCCGTGATTTCTTAATAGTGTGTCACCCTTATTCACCCTTACACCCTTCCCTCCTTGATTTATTATTAGTGTGTCACCCTTATTCACCCTTACACCCTTCCCTCCGTGATTTATTAATAGTGTGTCACCCTTATTCACCCTTACACCCTTCCCTCCGTGATGTATTATTAGTGTGTCACCCTTATTCACTCTTACACCCTTCCCTCCGTGATGTATTATTAGTGTGTCACCCTTATTCACCCTTACACCCTAATTACTTATCATTCCTACAGTGTACAGTTGAAAATATAAGTCCGTGGTACAGTTGTCATAATTTGGTCTGTTATTGTCTTCGTATAGTTATAATTATTATTCGTTATTTCTACCTTAATTATTTTTATTGAACGACATTATCATTATTATTATTAATATTATTATTACTTTTTTTTTTTTTTTTTTTTTTGCACAGGGTCACAGCGAAATCGAGCTCTCAGAGTGTCAGGTATGTGTGTGTGTGTGTGTGTGTGTGTGTGTGTGTGTGTGTGTGTGTGTGTGTGTGTGTGTGTGTGTGTGTGTGTGTGTGTGTGTGTGTGTGTGTGTGTGTGTATGTGTGTGTGTGTGTGTGTGTGTGTGTGTGTGTGTGTGTGTGTGTGTGTGTGTGTGTGTGTGTGTGTGTGTGTGTGTGTGTGTGTGTGTGTGTGTGTGTGTGTGTGTGATAGATAAATCCTTCCCTAGGTTAGATAGATACATTAGATACAAAATTACTGGACGTGTGTATATTATTATGTGTGTAAGTAAGTAAATAAGTCGTCGGGAAAGATGCTCATCAAAATTATACTTAATCTGCTTTTATCTTTATAGAGGAAGAAGGAAATGGTGAAGCGAGACCAAACCTGCATTGTTGCAATATTGCTAGTGGAAGACGCAACACACTAATACCCACAGCATGCAACAACAACAACATCAACAACAACAACAAACAACAACAACAACAAAGATATAAACAATAAACAACACAGCAACCCATACTACCATTTCAAAAAACACTGAATATAACATTGAATGAAATGTCCAAAATATAATTATGTATCATGCGAGAAACAGCAAAGAAAATAAATAAATATATATATTGTCTCTATATGCTTTTGATAACCAAGACAAAGAATGACTGTAATAACTGCTTACTGTATTGTACTGCACGTTTGTCTAAAGTAATGTGTATATTATAACATGGATATACCCACACTAACATATAGCATAATTATTATCTGATGATTATAAATGCCACAAGCCTCGCCCGTCGCCTCTACACACACACACACACACACAAACAATACATACATACATACATACACACATGCACATTCTGATTTATAGTGTATTTAGTTAGTTAGTATGGTGGAAGGTCTTCATGCATGATTATGATTATTGTTATAAGAAGAAAAGGTTAGTTGTCTGGTTGTCTGATTGGCTGACTGACGGCGAGGTGGGCTCCTCTTTGTACTTATTTTGATATTGGTTATACTGTAATGGTTACAGATGTAGAGTGAATCTTATCACTCTCTCATCTTTTTAGTCAATCAATCACTGAGTGGGGCACGGTAATTCCTACATCACCCCTTAAGTCAAAGCAACACACAGTAATTAAGTTAAGAGACACCGCAAATATAAGGTGCCATGAGACGAGACAGACACACAGTCATATACACTATATATATATATATATATAATAATAATATGTTCCCTGGGAGCAAACCACGTATGTAATACTTCTTCCTTCTGCCCCAAGCAAGCTAACTGTATAATAAAATAAATCAGAGTCTATTTTTATAGCCGTGGTGAAGAGAAACGTTAATTCATATTTGATGAACTTGGTGTTTGCTGAGACCTCGGGGGCAATGTAGGCCCTACCCAGAATACAGTATGATATACTCACCCAGAACGAGTGTGGGCCAACTCTCCATCCTGGCTGAGAGTCCCTTGAGGAAGATCTGGTGGAGGAACAGCAGCGTCTCTGAGTTGAGAAAGATGCTGTTGACGTCTTCATGGGAGCTGGGGGGCTTCTTGCTGGACGCGGCCATCTTGAACGGTCTCAGGAAACAAGACACGAGTAAGTTGAGTTGTTCCACGTACTCCTCCTCAGCCTCGACCATCCGGAACACCAAGCTGGGGAATAAACCAACACAGGTACTCACACATTACAGTAGAATATATACATACGATGATTAACACCACACCAAGCTGGAGAACAAACCAAAACAGGTATACCCTACCATTACACATACCCTCACATTACACACACACACACACACACACACACACACACACACACACACACACACACACACACACCTTACATTACTAACCTGTTTCTTTTCCTCATACTCTCAGCGTGGGGTGACCTGATGTATTCCTCCACAATCTGTTTCCACCTCCTACGACACAACCAACCCCGAAAGAAACTCTGCACTTTCTTTATCTTCTTGATCTCCTCGGAATCTTCGGGGAGATCTTCCAGCCTACGAGACGGCACCACACGCCACTCCTTCTTCAGTGTACACAACTGACGGGAAAAATGGATACATAATATTTAATACATATTTACAATTTCTTTTTTCTCCACTATTTTTTTTTTTTTTTTTTCCATATACATTTATACATCACTTTATTTTTTCTCCGTTTTTTTTTTTTTTTTTTTTTCATATACATTTATACATCACTTTATTTTTTCTCCACTTTTTTTTTTTTTTTTTTTTTTTTGCACACGAGTATGGTATAACTGTTTTGTTCTAATTACGTTGCTATAATAAACACAGACGAGAATAAGATACAGTACTGTTTATATTTTCATGATGCTGTTGCTGTACACACCTCTGCTCTGTTCTGTGTTTATTGATTGATAGGTAGGTGGGTAGGTGGGTAGGTGGGTGGGTAGATAGGTAGGTGGGTAGGTAGATTGATAGGTAGGTGGGTAGGTAGATAGGTAGGTAGGTAGGTAGATAGATAGACAGGTGCATGGGTAGATAGATAGACAGGTGCATGGGTAGATAGATAGACAGGTGCATGGGTAGATAGGTAGACAGGTGCATGGGCAGATAGATAGGTAAGTGTGTGGGCAGGTAATAAACAACAACATCCATCTTTACAATCTATAGTACTCACCTCTGCTCTGAGTTTCTTTATTTCCGAGGTGAGTTCTTCACATTGTTGAGTGTACTGCCACTTAGCCGTCTTCTCACTCTCCACGATCTGCAAGAGATGGAGATGCTTCTGTTCCAACTCTTCCTTCTGTAGTAGCAGCTTGTTGAACGAGGCCTGGCGAATCACATCTATCCACGTCTTACATTCGCTCTCCGTCTCTGCCTTCAGGTCGTATTGTCTCTGGTTCTCTCGTCGGTAGGTTATGGCAAAGCAAAACTGTAAGATAATAAGGAGGGTGAAGGAAAGGGTGATTGATTAGTTGTTGTGAAGGAAAGGGTGATTATTTGTTGTGAAGGAAAAGGGTAAAAAATATACAGTAGAACAAAACAGAACCGAAATGTGCATGGGGGTGAGGGAAAAAAAGGGTGATTCATTTTATAGTGAAACAAAAATTACTACTACCACCACCACCACCACCACTCCCCTCACCATCACTACTACCCCTACCACCACCACCACCCTCATCCCTACTACTACCACTATCACCACCACCACCCTCATCCCTACTACTACCACTACCACCACCACCACCCTCATTCATACTACTACCACCACCACCACCACCCTCATCCCTACTACTACCACTATCACCACCACCACCCTCATCCCTACTACTACCACTACCACCACCACCACCCTCATTCATACTACTACCACCACCACCACCACCCTCATCCCTACTACTACCACTACCACCACCACCACCCTCATCCCTACTACTACCAATACCACTACCACCACCCTCATCCCTACTACTACCACTATCACTACCACTCCCCTCACCATTACCACAACCACCACAACAACATCAAAACAACCACCCACCACGTACGTACCTGTTTGTCAGTGTCCTTATTCTTGGTGTTAGTATTGGTAGTAATAAGTCTCTCACAGTAACATCCTTCCAACATGATGACTCCTGAAGGTTTAACACTCGCTTCACCATCAGAGTAGAAGAGTAAGTTCTGAAAATACACATAAATATACTGTACATACATAAACTCGCTTCACCGTTAGAGTAGAAGAGTAGATTATGAAAATACACATATACATACATACACGTAGGTATTTTAATTCTCAGGACATACATACACATACATACACGTAGATATTTTAATTCTCAGGACATACATACACATACATACATACATACATACACGTAGGTACTTAATAAATGTGCAGAGAAGCACTTTTAGGATACATACATACATGTACTAATTCTCAGTACATACATACACATACATACACGTAGGTTCTTAATACATATGTAGAGAAGCACTTTTAGCATACATACATATACTAATTCTCAGGACATACATACACCTCCATACATACAGTTGGCTCCACTTCCGCGTATACCACTTAGGGTTGCCAATGTTGAGCCATCCAGAAATGTGACTCAGTAGCCTGGTGTGATCATGATGGGAACAAACTCACAATATACCGAGTGAGATGGAAAGACGAGTTGTGAATGCATAAAGTATTTCCATTTCTCGAATACTGCTCACTTCAACCAACACTTTTTCCCAAGCCCCTATGTCCCTGTTCACCTAGCAGTAAGTAGGTACCCGGCTGTAAAAACAAGGATAGCAACCCTGTAGGCTGGGGGAAGATATGTTGATGTAACAAGACTGACTGCCTTAATGACCAATACGAGTCGATAGGCATAAAACCCTAAAATTCTTCTACTTGAACACTTGTGGTTAATTGATTCACAGACCTTGGTGTGTGAATGTCTGACTAACACACATTAATCAAGGAGGATTTAATCAGAGTAATAAGTAGTTCTGAGATATTACACGAATTGAAAGTGTACACAATAATATCACATCATATCTTTTCACGTATTGCTTTCATAATATTTGATTGATGATGATGATGAAGATGGTGAGAAGGAGAGTGAGGAGGGAAAGTGAATGAGTGTTGCATGGGATGGAGGAGTTATTATTGAGTAAATAGTTAACACTCTCCACTACGATTCACTGTCTTTTGGTAACCAGTAATTTTATAAAACACAATATAATGTATCAGAAAATAACTTGACTGATAGTGAGTAACAATATTATCTTTACTTTGTAATATCCTGCAATACTAAGCAGGTGGTGGAAGGTTAGATTATAATAATATAGTTGTATTTTAATTAGGTTATGATATATTAAAAGGTTTGGTACACTCGTGATATGTAATCCCTGACCAGAGTTGAACCACACACACACACACACACACACACACACACACACACACACCCTGCATTCGAACTCAGCCTCTATAGGTGTACTGGGTGGGGGAAATGAGCAATACCAGGCGATTCAAAGCTTTCTGCTCCTCACACTCTGGTCAGAAATTAAGTATCACGAGTGTAAATACCCCTGTGGACTCAACCCATGTCTTCTTAAACTCTTCCATTTATTTTATTTTCTATTATATCCTTCATGTTTGCTGTTCCTCCTGTGCATCGCTTGTGTTCTCTTATTATATCTTACATAACCAGTGTGCTATTATTTCTTCTTCTTTCATTTCAAGATATTTAAACTCATTCATTACGTTGAGTACATGTATATTATAATTAGAAGTGATATTCATGTGTTTATCATCACTATACGAGGGAAGGAAGCCGGATTAAATTAAATAATGTATTCAGTTGGTATAATCGTGTATGAATGTTTACGCTGCAATATTAACTACACTATATATAAACCCATCTAAATTCACTATTAACTACAGTATATATAAACCCATCTAAATTCAATACAAAAGCTGTTAAAGAAACGTATATCGTCTTGATATTACTCTCACATGCAATACAACAATTATCTGTATACCACAACAAATCAAAGAGACGATAAAATTACAATCCTAACAACAACAATATTCTAACAAAATGAATGTTATTGTAATGATTATTCTTCTTCCCTTTCCTATACTCTGTTCAAAAAGATAGATAGATAGAAATAAATAGATATAGATAGTTAGATAGATAGATAGAAATTTATAGATATATAGATAGATAGAAATAGATAGATAGACAGATTGAAATAGCTAGATAGATAGAGGCTAGAGGAACACAAATTTTGAACAGACTATAACTAAAGGTGACAGTGAGTGAGAGGACTTTGTTGCTTTATAAACTCTGGTGAAGCCTTACTGGAGCTCTATGAACCCTCCAAATAAGCCAGGCCACAAAACGCTTCAGTGTTTCGAATAGGGAATCTGTTGCCTGGAGTAGTTTGGAGAATTCATAGAGCTCCAGTAAGAGAGAGAGAGAGAGAGAGAGAGAGAGAGAGAGAGAGAGAGAGAGAGAGAGAGAGAGAGAGAGAGAGAGAGAGAGAGAGAGAGAGAGTGAGAGAGAGAGTTGGTTCGTATTAGGATCACACGTGGTTCGGGACTCCAAATTTCTGTGTGGCTTCATTATCATTGGCAACGCTGAGTGGTAAACGCGGAAGTGGAGCCAACTGTACACACATATAGGCTACTAAAAAAAAAATGTAGAAAAGTAGATTTTTTAAGACACACACACACACACACACACACACACACACAAACACACACACACACACACAAACACACACACACACACACACACAAACAAACACACACACACACACACACACACAAACACACACACACACACACACACACAAACACACACACACACAAACACACACACACACAAACACACAAACAAACACACACACACACACACACGTACGAAAAACAAAACATTATTGTGTAAACCGAGTGTAGTACATACAATGGAGTACTTTGATTCCTCCAATGTATGCCAGGAAACAAGATCAACAAAAATAATGGGGGCCTACGTGTTGCCTGGAGTATTTTAAAGGAATCATTATGCTCCATTTTCACCATAAACACTTTCCTTCCATCTTGCAAATAAATCAATATCATATCAAAATATTTTAATCATATAACAGCACCTTATAAACGTCAATTCAACTCAATCCCCTCCCCCCCTCTCTCAATTAATTATTATTCTGAGGTGCTGCAAAATATATAATCACCCAACAACAACAACATCAACAACAACAACACCTTACGTCAACACAACAACTCAAACCCCTCGATTATTATTATTATTATTATTATTATTATTATTATTATTATTATTATTATTATTATTATTATTATTATTATTATTATTATTATTATTATTATTATTATTATGAGGTGCTGCCAAATCATACACGTGTTTTTTTTGTATGACCAAGATATTTATTTACTACGATGGAAGGAAAGTGTTGGTGGATATTATTATTATTATTATTATTATTATTATTATTATTATTATTATTATTATTATTATTAGTATTATTAGAATTAGTATTAGTATTAGTATTAGTATTAGTATTAATATTAGTATTAGTATTATTATTATTATTATTATTATTATTATTATTATTATTATTATTATTATTATTATTATTATTTTGTGGCTGTACTACCTATATATCCACTTTTACAAAATACGTGTTGGGCTGTAAAAAGTGGTTGGTGGTGATAGTGTTGGTGGTGATGGTGGGATGGCGTGAGGAAGGTTATGACGTGTGGTGTATAGTGATGGGTGAACATATGTCGAAGGTAATTATAATGTGGGGGAAAGGGGGGAAAGGGAGGATGGGGAAGGGGGTCGTCTTTTCATGTAGAGGGTCGTCTTTTCATGAAGGGGGTCGTCTTTTCATGTCTGGGGATAGATTTTATGATGTTGTGTTGTGGGTTTTAGATGTTATTGTTTCCTCCAGTGTGTGTGTGTGTATGTGTGTGTGTGTGTGTGTGTGTGTGTGTGTGTGTGTGTGTGACTTGTTGTTTCGTGGCATGGTTTGGAGGATTCAGTAGCCCACACTCCCTTGTAAAGTATACCCAAAACAACCAACCAAACTGACAGACCTATTTAATCATCACAACACACACACACACACACACCTATTACTCTCTCTCTCTCTCTCTCTCTCTCTCTCTCTCTCACACACACACACACACACACCTATTACTCTCTCTCTCTCTCTCTCTCTCTCTCTCTCTCTCTCTCACACACACACACACACCTATTACTCTTTCTCTCTCTCTCTCTCTCTCTCTCTCTCACACACACACACACCTATTACTCTGTCACACACACACACACACACCTATTACTCTCTCTCTCTCTCTTTCACACACACACAAACACACCTATTACTCTTTCTCTCTCTCTCTCTCTCTCTCTCTCACACACACACACACACCCACACAAACACACACACACACACACACACACACACATATATACTGTATATTAGTTAGACAACACTTGCTAACATGACGTGTGTGTGTTACTAGGCATTTAAGGGGAAATTTTCTTGTTGGTAAATGGAAAGGTTACTAATTCCTCCTAACTATACCAGAAAACACACACCCTCAATGGTACTAATAGGAGATCTGTGTTTCGTGGCATTGTCAAGAGGAATCAGAAGCCACCAGGACAAAATAATACATGATCACTAGGTTCCTTTAAAGGCTTCTGATTCCTCCTGACTATGCCTCGAAACAATTCCCTTTAATTAATGTAGGTGGTATTTCGTGGCAATGTACAGTTGCCAAAAAAGGTATTGCGACAACTATTGATACAACATTAAATATATTAATGTCCATAGTTGTTTGTAGGGATTATAACTATGCATTACAGAAGGATATGTATGTATATTTCCTTCTGTTATACATGTTTATAGTCCCTACAAATAGTTATGGATATTACTAGGGTTAAAGTTCTATCAAGATTTGTCGCAATACCATTTTTGGCAACTGTATGTTTGAAGGACTCATTTACCTCCAATTTTGTGACTACATCTGCACACGGTTCCTTAATGAGGGATATATCAGCTGGTCCTTGACTCACATCTAACAAACCCTATAAATGTATGTTTCACCAGATACAGTATAGGTGTAGGGAACCAGGACACATATACATACACATACATATTCTCAGGACACACACACACACACACACACACAGACATGTACAGTTGCACACAGATGACTCGAGGCCACCTTGTTCATCAACGTGTTGGTATTGGTATCTGGTAATACTGTTGGTGTTGTATCTGGTAACAATGGCAGCTATAAACAAACCCAATGATAATTTGTCAAAATGTTATTATATGGTTATTTTCTAATCAATATCATGACCGTAAATGTATTCTATTGACATTAAGAAACGTGTTATAACCATTACAACACAGATATCTTGTGCTTCATTCTGTTATGTTTTCGTGATGTGTGTGTGTGTGTGTGTGTATGTGTGTGTGTATGTATGTGTGTGTGTGTGTGTATGTATGTGTGTGTGTGTGTGTGTGTGTGTGTATGTGTGTGTGTGTGTGTGTGGTTGTAGACATTTACATTCTGATGGGTTTCTCCTACCCGTATGTATTGTTGCCTGCATATTGATTGACGCTACACGGCGCAATTAATTAATAAAAAAACAAACAATAACAACACAGATATCCAAATAATGATAAGTTCATTTATGAGTCACACAGGCTCCGAAACTGATGCTGTATTTCGAAACACGTGTGTCTCGAATGAATGAAAGTACTATTTTTTGGATATCTGTATTGTAAAACTGTGATTGTACTTTACACTCGTTATACGTAATTCCTGACCAGAGATGAACGGTATATAGGCACCACACACACACACACACACACACACACACATACCCTGCATTCGAACTCAGTCTCTATAGGTGTACTGAGTGGGGAAATGAACAATACCAGGTGATTCGAAGCTTTCTGCTCCTCACACTCTGGTCAGAAATTACGTATCAAGAGTGTACTTACATACCAAAAATATGTGTTGAACAGCAGATTTTTTGGATACATACACATACAAATTCACATGAGACACACATACATACATATATACACGTACACGTACAGTTGCGGGCAGATGACTGGAGGCCACCACATTCACCAATATGCTGGTGTTGTATCTGTTAACAGTGGCAGCCAGGAAGTGAACCCAAATTCAGTCGTCTGCTCGGATGAAACAAACCCTATTATAATTTGTCAATATGTGGGTTTAACTCTTCTCTAATAAATATCATGTATTATATTGATAGTGAGTAACATGTTATAAACATTATGGACATATTTTAATCACAGTATTACAACACATATAATTAAATACTGAAGCTTTATTTCATGTGAAACAAATTGGTTTCGGTACTGATGCAGTATTCGAATATCTTGTTTCTCACATGAATGAATGTATCATTATTTGGATAGGTGTTGTAATATTGTTGTTGTAATATGTCCATAATGTTTATAACATATTATTCATTATCAATATAATACGCTTGCTTACATGATATTTATTAGAGAAGAGTTAAACCCGCATATTGACAAATTATAATAGGGTTTGTTTCATCCGACCAGACGACTGAATTTCGGTTCACTTCATGGCTGCCACTGTTACCAGATACAAC
>JAWZYT010003658.1:0-36734 GCA_034508575.1 Petrolisthes manimaculis | reverse complement strand
ATCCAGAACAATAACAATACGTACAGAGAGACAGACAATACGTACAGACAGACAGACAGTGAGTGAACGTACAGACAGACAGACAGACAGACAGACAGACAGACAATACGTACAGACAGACAAAACAGTGATGTGAACGGGAACACGACCAAGGAAAGAGGTCATGGTATAAGTAAATAAAGATATCACTACAAAGTTATACATAATTATATAATGTACACACATATGGGCACACACACACAACATAGCTTATCCAGGGTCCATCACTCTCTCACACACCATATGCACTCTCTCATCGCTCCCCCTCATAGCTCACATCTCTCTCACACACACCTCTCTCTCTCTATCTATCATCCTATCTCTCTCTCTCACCACACCACATCCCTCTCTCCACACACCGCTTCCCTCACACACACACACTATCTCTCTCTCTCTCTCTCTCTCTCTCTCTACTCTCTCTCTCTCACTCACACACACACACACACACCTTCCATGCTTTCAGAGTGAGTACATGAATGGCTGTCTCCCCCTTCCATCAAGCGTGAAGGAGGGGGTCGGGTCGGAGGTGGGCTGGGGTGGAGGTAGGAGAGGGAGAGAAATGGAGGGGGATGTGGAGTGGAGTAGTAGACGGCAGGGTGGTGGGGGAGGTGAAGTGGTGAAGGGGAGGCAGAGGGGTGAAGGGTGATGGAGAACTGGAAGGGGAAGGGGGGAAGGGGATGTGGAAAGGGGCCAAGACGTAGAGAGAGAGAGAGGAGAGGCGATGAGGAAGAGATGAGAGAGAGAGATGAGAGAGAGAGAGAGAGAGAGAGGAGAGAGAAGAGAGAGAGAGAGAGAGAGAGAGGGACTGTGTATGTATGTGTGTGTGTGTGAACCTAGGTTAAAGGCTATTATTTTAAGTGATACGGGGAAAGATTGTCATTTGAACATTTGAGTGATACATACAAGCCTCGCTAAAGACTACTAGTATTCTAAGTGATATAAGAACTTCCTGTGTGTGTGTATGTGTGTGTGTGTGTGTGTGTGTGTGTGTATGTAATGTAGTTAGACAATTGGAGGTGTATGTGTGTTTCAAATATTGCCACGAAACAGGAGGAATCAAATGAGTCTTCCAAACTACTCCAGGCAACAGGATACCATTATTATTTTTCTTCCTCTGCATGGGTTCTGTTTGTTTCCTGGCATAGTTTGGAGGAATCAAGTCACTCCAATCTATTCCCTTGAGGAGGTAATTAGTCAGTCGAGCACTTTCTACCTATCCAAGCACAGAGGTAAAATATTTCACTTTTATTTTTATTGGTTTTATTTTTATTTATTTTTTATTTTATTTTTATTTTTTTTCTCTATTTTTATTTTATTTTTTATTGATTTTATTATTTTCTCTCTCTATTTTTTATATTGATTTTATTATTTTCACTCTATTTTTATTTTATTTTTAATTGATTTTATTATTTTGGCTCTCTTTTTTTTTTTTTTTTTTTTTTGCAGTCGCGTTGAGAATGTGGAACGAATTGTCACGTGACGTGGTCGATTGTAATTCTGGCGTGACCATTAAAAACGATACCTGAGTGGATGAATGGAGAGCTGGAAAATGCGACAGACAGATAAATAAATACCGAGTTGAAGAGATTGACTTAACCTCACTAGTGGCTGGCTTATACCATGAACGTATATCTCTCTCAGTCTCTCTCTCTCTCTCTCTCTCTCTCTCTCTCTCTCTCTCAATTCCTCAATATTTTACAATCTCTCTATCTCTCAATTCCTCCATCTTTTACAATTTCTCTCCCAATCTCTTTTATTCTCTCTCAATCTTTCTCAATCTTTCAAAATCTCTCCCAAACTCATTCATTCTCTCACAATCTCTCTCAATATCTCTCTCTCAATCCCTCAATTTCTCTTAAGCTCTCCTTCAATCCCTCAACCTCTCTCTCTCTCTCAATCTCTGCTCGACAATAATAATCCCATTCACTTATACTTTTAATAGATTGGAGTGCCTTGATTCCTCCAAAGTATGCCATACTAATAATACACCCATAAAAATAATACACTATTGACTAACAACATACATACATACATCCTTTTCCCAACCCAAGGGCAATCATAAACAAAAGAGGATTCAACTACAAACTGACCAATAATACACTGAAACACGAATACCTGTGCAGTTCTGAGCATCTACCACCTACTGAAATCCGAATACCTGAGCAGTTCTGAGCATCTACTACCTACTAGACACTGCAACACGAATACCTGAGCAGTTCTGAGCATCTACCACCTAATGAAACCCGACTACCTGAGCAGTTCCCCTTCAGGTAGATGTCTTGTCTTGGCTTGTGGTCCAGAATTCATCTACTTTTCCTAACCCATACATGACACGAGCGTAATGAAGCAATCCGTGTCGAGTTCCCACAAGAGCCACGTTAGGGTTGTGAAATGTAAACCAATACTCCATCCACCATAAGCCAAGCGATTCAAGTGACCTCTGGTGTCTGCCTGCGACGGACGTAAAAATCTTTTGGAAGTAACTGTACACGATCTGCACTTTGCCTCCCTCTCACTCGAAAACAACTTTCTAAAATCATGAACCATTACAATCAGCCTCGTAAGGACTCGTTCCTTTCTCTTCCCTTTTTTTTATTTCTTCCCCTCAATTTTTTTACTGTGGACGACAGAGAAATATATTAAGTGAAATTCGCTCCAGTGGGAAAGATATAAATACATTAAATGACAATTCAATATGAGGAATATGTACGAATGAATGAATAGTGCGGTGGGCTGTTATATATGTTAATTACTGATTCATTCACAGAGACAAAATGTATATGAATGGTGCGGTGGGCTGTTATATACTGCCTCCTGACATTACTGATTCATTCACAGGGACAACATAAGAGGAGGTGTGGCAGAGAAGAGCACAACAATGACGAGGATATTGGTAAGAAATAGAGCAAAGAGAAGAAAAATAACGTAGAGCTGTGGAGATGAAAAGTACATACAGCAGAGAAGAGAAGAGAAGAGAAGAGAAGAGAAGGGAAGAGAAGATAAGAGAAGATAAGAGAAGAGAAGGGAAGAGAAGAGAAGAGAAGAGAAGATAAGAGAAGAGAAGGGAAGAGAAGAGAAGGGAAGAGAAGAGTAACCAGCTGTATCCTAACCTAACCTAACCTAATCTGTAATTTGAAGATATAGTGTGAGTGTTCCAGTCCATGCAGCATTTAAATTCATTCCAGTAGAACAGCTTAAAGAGTTGATGCAGTGTTGGCAAATATGGAGTAACTGATTCCTGCAAACTATTTCAAGCAACAACAGCCCACCATTATTTTTGCTAATCTGGTCCTGTTTCCTGGTATGATTTGGAGGACACAAGGCGCTCTATTGTATCCCCCCTTAACGCACGCAAAGTTGTGAGTTAAGGGGGTGCGAGAATAAGGGGACAAGCTTGGGGGGGGGGTTGGGGGGTGCGGGAGTAGGGAGATGGGGTTAGGGGGGGTTAGGGGTGTGTGGAAATAGTGGACATGCTTTCTACCCTCACCCCCAAGCCTGTCCCCCTATTCCCGCACCCCTCAAACCCCCCCCAAGCCTGTCCCCTACTCCCGCACCCCCTTAATTAAAGATACACAGGTCTAGACAACAAGGAAATTTCAACATCATAGTAAGTAATGAACAGAAGACAGACACAGAGTTCAACATGAGGGTAGAAAATAAGCAACGACAACAGGAGAGATTTTCATAGAGATTTCAATGCTATGGTAGGTAAAAAATGAGCCACGACACCAGGAGAGATTTTTCATAGGGATTTCAATGCTATGGTAGGGAGTTACAGTAGTTAGTTAGTTAGTTAGTTGTTGGTGGAGAGTTCAACATGAGGGTAGGACATGAGCCACGAACCAGGGGAGATTTTTAATAGAGATTTCAATGCTATGGTAGGTAGGTAGGTAATGTGTTAGTTAGTTGTTGGTATCGAAGTGCAACAATGCAGTATAGAGACATTAGTATTTATAACAGACTTTTTTTTGTGTGCCTTTGTGGAAAATTGTGTACAGTTTGAGCCAAGATAACTATCCAGGTCTTGTTGAAGTTTCGAATACTCCGACTTAATCAATCTGGAAATATCAATCCTGGAAATATATTATGGCTAATGACTGTAATATATTTTCACTCCTTATGCACGTTTCTTGAGGCGGGTTCACAAGTCATACTCAAACCTTTGTACTCTTCATGTAATTAGGGAAATAATTAAGTACACTGGGAAACTAGAAGGGCTCACAGACATCCCAAACATCTTACAAGGCCGAGCAACCCGTCTACGAGAAAGTTATATTTTCTTAAAAGTCGAGGAAGTCTATGGACAAACCTACCCACATTTCACCTTAAAACTCGAGGAAGTCTATGGACAAACCTACCCACATTTCACCTCCTTAAAACTCGAGGAAGTCTATGGAAAAACCTAGCCACATTTCACCTTAAAACTCGAGGAAGAATATGGATAAACCTCTCTCTCTCCTTGTCCTACCTGTCAGTACTGGAGTGGGTCGCCATGGTAACAACACTCACCTGGAGAAAGAAAAAGGTTATGTTATTATTATTATTATTATTATTATTATTATTATTATTACTATTTTTATTATTATTATTATTATTGTTATTATTATTATTATTATTATTATTATTATTATTATTATTATTATTATTATTATTATTATTATTATTATTATTATTATTATTATTATTATTATTATTATTATTATTATTATTATTATTATTATTATTATTATTATTATTATTACCAAAGAGGATGATGATGGTGAAGATAAAAATATATATAAAGGAAATGCAGAAAAATACACATACATTACATACAACATAGATACAGAGAGACAATATAGGTAGATAATAACACATACATAATATACATAGATACAGAGAAATAGTATACTTTGACAAACACACATACATAAACATACAAAAATACAGAGAAATAGTATACTTTGACAAACACACATACATAAACATACAAACATACAGAGAAATAGTATACTTTGACAATCACACATACATAGTAAACATACAAATATATAGAGAAATAGTATACTTTGACAAACACACATACATAAACATACAAATATACAGAGAAATAGTATACTTTGAAAATTGGAGGCTTCTGATTCCTCCTGACCATGCCATGAAACAAACAAACTCCTTTTCCCTATAGGTGTGTGTGTTTCTTGGTAATATTTGAAGGACTCGTATAACTCCAATTTCCAAGTAAACATGACACACAAAGGGTCCTGTATGTGTGTGTGTGTGTGTGTGTGTGTGTGTGTCATCTATGGTTTTGTGTGTGAGTGTAGTAATCTCATCCTTGTGTGTGTGTGTGTGTGTGTGTGTGTGTGTCATCTATGGTTGTGTGTGTGAGTGTAGTAATCTCATCCTTGTGTGTGTGTGTGTGTGTGTGTGTGGTAATCTCATCCATGTGTGGTGTGTGTGTGTGTGTGTGTGGTAGTCTAGCTAGGCATGTACAATCGAGCTAGTAAATTCGCGACCACGTACTTATATGTTTACGTCATCTGAGTTGGTAACACTGATTGGGGGAGGAGCGTAGTAGAGCGACATGATACAATTTTTCCCCACACAGGGTTACCAGATCGGAGGACGTAAATATCTAGGTATACGTGGTCGCGAATTGACGAGCTTTAATTGGTACATGTAGGATAGAGAAGACTTGAGATCGCTGACTGTACTCGTTATATGTGCTGGCAACTGTATCAGTGCGTTAGTCGGTGTCGTCACATTTTACATAATATTATTTCAGTTGATAATATGTAGACAGATAGGTATGACACACACACACACATAAAATACACACACATACACACATAAAACACACACACACACACACACATAAAATACACACACACACATATACAAAATATACACACACACACACATACATAATTATACACCTAACTAGACACAGAGCGAAGAATTAAGACGAAAATAAACATCTGATACCAACCTGAATAATCATAAACCTAATCCAGGAGTGAAATGAATCCCTCTTCCCTCCCCCCCTTTCCCAGCTGCCCTTTCCCCCCCCATGTCCCAGCTCCCCCCTCTCCCCCATGTCCCAGCTCCTCCCCCCTCCCCCCCCCCATGAGGTGACATAGTGGTTCCCTGGCTACTGACTGAGTGTTTAATTAAAGGCGAGATTCTTTGGTTGGTTGGTGTGAATTGGGAGGAGGTTTCTGATTCCTGTAAATTTTTATGTCAGAAAACACAAACAACGCCCTCAATGGTACTTACTAACAGGGTATGTGTTGTGTTTCGTGGCATAGTTTGGAGGAATCAGTAGTAGCCTTCAACGTCAACAACAACAACAACAATAGTATCTCCCGTAACGTCAACAACAACAACAAAAGTATATCCCCTAACGTCAACAACAACAACAAAAGTATCTCCTCTAACGTCAACAACAACAAAGGTATCTCCCCTAATGTCAACAACAACAACAACAAAGGTATCTCCCCTAACATCAACAACAACAAAAATATCTCCCCTAATTAAGGATCGTGTGAAAATTGGAGGCTTCTAATTTCACCTGACCATGCCACGAAACAAGCTCCTTCCATACAGATGTTGTTTCGTGGCAATAGTTGAAGGACTCATTTATCTCCAATTTTCTAACTACATCACATGCAGGGTCCCTTAATAATGGTGGAAGTACAGTATTGGTAAATCTGAAGCAAACGATTCCTCCAAACTATTCCAAGCAACAACAGAACACCATTATTTTTTTTATGTTAATTATGACTTCACTGCGCTTTTCAGTCTCCAAAAACACTCGACTCCAAAACTTGTGTGTGTGTGTGACCCCGCCCCCCCCCTGCCCCCTGCCGCTCTCCCACACAACCCCCCTTCCCCCATGCCCCCCCCCCCACCCCCCCTCCCTGCCGAACGCGTCCACTATCATAGCCTCGGGATTTTTAGTGTGATTTTAAGATGGAGGAATAATATGAATGAAAAGTTAATATTAGAATGAAAGTATTATATATAAAAAAAAAAGGTGAGAATGAGACGAGAGACATTTTGAATATAAACACGAACAAAATATAATAATACGCAGTCATAATGAAAATATAATTCTTTAAACAAAAATATAAATTTAAACTATAAAATAGAAATAATAATAATAATAATAATAATAATAATAATAATAACAATAATAATGATAATGATAATAATAATAATAATAACAATAACAATAATAATAATAATAATAATAATAATAACAATAATAATAATAATAATAATAACAACAAATTAACACATACACTATATTTTTCTTCTAACTTATTAATGATGATGTAAGGTTAAGTGCATGATGATAAACAATAAACAATATTTTCACAGTATATTCCTCCTTTTTAACATACGGTCAGGATTGAAGTGACTGGGATTTATTTTTATTCGATGCCCTGTTGTTTAAATATATATTCCAATACAAGCTTGGTGTGGTGTGTTGTGTTGTGTTGTGGTGTGGTGTTTTGTGGTGTGGTGTGTTGTGTTGTGGTGTGGTGTTTTGTGGTGTGGTACAGTGTGTCGTAGTGTAGTGTGATTGGATATAGTGTAGTGTAGTGAGGTATAGTGTGATATAGTGTGGCATTGAAAGGTATTATATAATTTATATAATATATTATTATATAGTGAAGTATAGTGTGATATAGTGTGACCAATATGTGAGTGATACAACATACTTTCCAACCTAACCTATAACTGCACACTTCTCCAGGCCACCACCACCACCACCACCACCACCATCTCACCACTAAATTAGTATGCAAATCCAGGCCACAATTTATTTCAGACTTTTGCTGGATTCCACTTGATATTATCCAACTCGGGTTTTCGGTTCATCATTATTTTTTTTATTTTTTCATTCGTTCGTTTCGTTTTCTCGACTCATGAGAATTATTTCCATACCGTTAAGGGGGTGCGGGAGTAGGGGGGGGGGGACAGGCTTCGAGGGGGCGGGGTTAGGGGGTGTTTTTTGGGGTGTTTTTTAGTTTTGTAGTAGGTTTTGAAAGACTGTTGTGATTCCCTCCATGCAACAAGAAAAAAAGGAAGGAAAGAAGGTGAGGGGAGGGGTGTACCAGTCCTGATTCTAGTCTCTTCAAAGAATCTGGTACAGTACTTTGTTGTTGTAGTGGGTTGTTGGTTGTTGGTTGTTGGTAGCGAGTTCGGCGGCGTGGTGTTCTTAGGTAATTGATTTCACAAGTTTCTTATTAAAGGCTTAAAATAGTTTTATTATATACACTTATATCTACACAGGGAATGATACTGATGTGCCTGGTCTTATATGTATATAGTCTCTCTCTGTGGAGACAAGCCTATAGCCCTTGGAGACAGTTTAAGTTATCCTAAAAACATGTGTCTTTCCCTTGCTTATATCTATTTCAAAACTCAAGAGTTGACATATATGGCTATAATATCTGTTGTCTTATTTCCAGTTGGAAAAGAGGGCGGTCTAGTTTATGGCCACACCCCTTTTCCTTCTCTTACATTTATTCTCCTCTCTCTACTTCCTTAATCATTTATTCTCCCTTTCTCTCTCTCTCTCTGTGATGCTAGAGAGAGAGGAAAGGGTTAATGGTTTCTGCTCTCCTCTTACCATAACTGTAAACACGACTGCGTCATTGGAGACGGTCAGCTAGGGTCCTCTGTGTACGTGTGTATGTATGTTTGTTGGAGAGAGAGAAAGTGATATTTGAATCTCAGTCAGATCAAGTAGTTAATTAGTCTGTGTGTATGGATGTATGTGGAATTGGACCTACCAGTCAGGTCCACACTGCACGTGGTCGTGTGTGTATAGGGAGTGTTGTGTGTGTGATGGAGTGAGCGAAAAGACAGACAGCTGTCCTACAGTGTCTTATATCTGTCTGGCTATTAACGACTTTGCTATCTGATCTGTTGTTCCTTGTAGATGCTTTTGTGCAGGGTACAATGCTCGGACCGGCTACCCTACGGCTGGTCCCCAGACGTAATGCTTTATGCTTTATTTAATAGAAGACCAGCTCACAATATTTGGTAGGGTACATAGAGCCTAAAATAGGAACAATGAATACATGTATAGTAACATAAAAATAAACATAAGACATCGGCATACCTTATATACAAATGAACATAGACAGTATCATCAATACATGAACATTAAAACATGAATATGAATACATTGTTACAAAAATTTTCATCTTAAAATTAATGTGTTTAGCTAGGTGCATGTTATTGTGTGTATTTAAGCTAACCTATGCTACACATTAATGAGGGGGTACCTTGGTGCTATGATGTGGCTGTAATAATAGCTATATGTTATTTTTCCATTAAAAAATAAATCAGTCTACGTTGATAGAGTTCTCTTATACAATACAAAATATGACAGTAGACTTTTCCTATATAACATAAAAATATTATATTACATGCCCGAAAGATAAGACATGGGATAATAATCATTGGTACCCAGATTTATTTTGATCAATATATGGAGTAATCAACTGTTTGAATCCAAGTCTCTTGGAGAACTTAATAGCTTCACTTTACTTAAACAACTGATAATTGGGAGACATTAAACAAGTCGACATTAAATGAAATATGTTGAAAAGTGGAAGAGAGTTTGTTACGTTTTTCAAACACTTTATGTTTACTAGGCCAGGTAATGATTACCCTGGACCGTATTTCACATGAATGTGTGTCTCTGTAGTCTTGAACCATGCCAAGTGTAGGGTGATTATGCCAAAGTAGTGTTAATTGTATATCAGGAGGTAAGTATAAATAGTGGAAAATATAATGATGATGAAAGATAGGTTTGAGTAGCAATAGATATGAATGGACATGCATATAGTGTATGATTAGATTCAAAGCATGTGGAGATTTTTACATCCTTTGGAGAATTCATTGAAAATAAATATGCAAGACAAACATATAAATGAAGATATGCAACCTGGCACTTTAGGAGTTGTGTGTCACTGATGACATCATCCCTAAGTGTATGAATGATAGTTAATAAGATGGTATTTCACACTGATTTTTCCTTTGCATGTCGTAAGTATTGGAGTGGTATTAATTATGAGTTGATCTTACCTTACCTGCAGTAAATACACTTTTAATAAATTATTGTCATTCCTCTCTAAGTTCCTATACCTGTACTTCAGTTTCCTGCCCACCAACAGAATTAAATAGAAGCCTAAAAATTTTATGTGATTATTTTCTTTTATTGGTCATATAATGTTATATAAATCGTATTCAATTTCAGTGCAATGATTTGCACACTGTTACTCTAACTTACCTTGATTTCTAACGACTTGTCCCGTAACCCTTTATTTATTTATGGGATATGTTTGTATACTACAATCTAAGCAGTACCAAATAGTGCTCAGCAATTTTCACTGAAAAATTATGTAAACCACACTCTGGGCTGTGGTGATGACTCTCAGCCATTATATATTTGTATAATAAGTGATCAATAATACCTGAGTCGCTGGATTCCTTCCTAGGGCGCCCAATGGTGAAAGGACATTACAGAATATAATGCCTTTAAATCAGTTATTCCATTCGTGTGATCTGTCAACACAAAACTAGTGTATCAGTAAATACATGTAGCTGTAACTACAGCTCAATGGCATAAAATGTGTAAAACAATTCAGATATATCATGTAAAGAGAAAGATATAGTGATCATTTCATTCGTCACCATATTTTATTTATTTTCTTGTTCTTTCAACTGCTTGATAAATTTCGTAAACGAGAGCTCTCGGATTTAAGACGTCATCTGTACTGTGTTGTGGTCCTCGTCTGAGTCTGTAGCTGCTGCGAGTATAGCCATAAAAACCGTTATCTATATAGGTTGATTTGGGCCACATCTGTAAGAAAAATATTATATTTCATAGAAAACCGATCGGATTTTTGTTTGTAATTGATTATATTATTACTATCTGTAGTAGGGATAATATTACTAAGAAGAGGAAATTGTTATGTTCCAGTGATATGGATTGGTTTTTATTTTGGGTGTTAGATTTGCGCGCTTTTTACCAATCTCTTTATCCTGTTTACATATACAATATCAACCGCCTGGTAAAATTATTCTTTATTATAAGTTTATTACCTACTAAAGATGTGACTGTGTGAAGTTTTAAACTTCGATCGGGTACCCGTGTTACTTTATGTTATCACCTGGAGTGAACATTTGAGTTATATGCTGTAGTATATTGGTGATCACGCACTGTTTCATTGCAAGCCTGTAAATTTCTTGTATAGGCAATTACGCAATTTCTTCCTTGCAAGCTTGTAAATTTCTTGTATAGGCGATTATGCAATTTCTTCCTTGCAAGCCTGTAGATTTCTTGTGTAGATTTCTTGTGTAGATTTCTTGTGTAGGCGATTACGCATCTTCTTTCTTGCAAGCCTGTAATTGTGTTGTACATCATGATGAATTTGTTGAATTTCAACTCACTGTTGTTCAGCGAAGTTGTCCCTGCTGTAGCATGGCTTCTGTGTGGCAATTGTTATATCATATAATTATATGAAAGACGTTTTTTTTTTGTACGCCATATTGTATTTGATGAGGAGTTTTTCCTTTTATTTCCATATTTTGTAGAGTTTATAGACTGTCATCTGGATGCAGTCTTTCCATGTGGAGGGATTTCCATTGTTTCTGTGCCACCAAGTACTTGTAGTATTTCACGGTTTTGCCATATTGTTAATCCATTAGCTGCTGGGAGATATGGGGAGATATGGTTATACAAACGTTTGCTTAATATAGTAGAAATTTGATACCTTTTATAATATTTGGATTAATTTTAAGTGCACTTACTATTTGCGGTTTTTCTTGTAGTGGTGCCGCCACTAAATACCTAGAAAATGGTTAACCATAGGTAATATTTTATTTATGCCCTGATTTGAATTTAGTAAGGAAAGTAGATATATTCCTACTACGTCCCATGGTTCGTCCAGGATTATTTTCCCGTCATGGAGCATTGCATGTTTCACACTGAGCGATATATGTGTTGTATTATCTACCCATAGTTTATGTTAATAGTATATTATATGGAGATTGGTTTGATACCCAGGATCTCCCAGGATGTCCTGCTGCATTATGATAAATGGGTAATAAACACTGAGGAAATCATTATTTAATGTATCGCTTTTTAATTGGTTTATGAGTCACGTTTACTAAGTTTTCTGTAAAGAATCTCATCATAAAGGGAAAAGTTATTTAAGTGACTGTGTAATTCTGGTCCATTATTCTTATCCTCAGAGTTAAATAATATATTTTTATATTTAGCATAGAAATTCGCTAATGTTTATGAACCACATTTAGGTCAAAATTCATAAGTGTCTTAGGAACTATAAGACAAGATAAGTGTTTAAGGGATTTGTTACTTTATTTAAATCATCCTGGAAGGTATATCAATATGTGGGAGAAATTCCCTAATGGTTAGATGTTATCTGGCTAATTTTCCCGTTAGGGTTTGAGGTTATAGGAAGCCAAGAATCTGGTAATTATTCGCGAAAATTTGTAAAAGATAGCCTACTACGATTTCTCTAAAGTACGAAGTGCTCATAATATTGCTAAAATTTCCTGGTCTGCTACAGAGTAAAGAGTAGCCTGCACATTTAATATTCTCTATGTATTAACACATATCTGACATAGAACCATAGCTATCTCCTTCATAAGTACAGTGTCTAAACCTACTGAAGAAGCATCTGTACACCTGATATTATTGAGATAATGAATAGTATGGGAATGCAAGAATCGGAGCTGATACCAATTTATCCTTTAATAAATCAAAGCTCAGCCGTTGTTCAGCCTCCATACCAATTCTGCACATCTTGAGGAGATTATTTAGAGTGTCAGTTTAAATGGGAGGAAAAATTCTTTACAATGATCCTATATACGAACATAAACCCAAGAGTGATTTTACGTTAAAAGACTTTCATTGTTCGTATTTTATCAGATTGTGTATGGAGCCTAATGGTGGTTAATGCATAACCTATAATTATAATATCATGGTAATAAAATGATTCTTAGAAATTTATGTTTGAGGCCTACCTAATGTAATCTCTGTATAACCTTCTTTTGTTACTTATTGTAAATGTACCTCTTTAAAAAAATAATTAATTCGTCTAGCTAAGCAATGACTACGTTATTAATAACACTAACACGACAATTGAATATATGCCGAAATGTGGATTACATAACCCAAATGGTCTACAAATGTATTTATAATAACCATGGGAAGTATTAAAAGTTGTAATGGGGTGACTTTATCATTTACTACTATTTTCCAGTTTGCACTGATCAAGTATAATTAATGTGGAGAATTTTATAGATTTTGTTTGACCAATGTTAGACAAAACATCTCTTAAAGGAGGGAGAGGTTATTAATTTTTACTTGTAGCATTATATAATTTGCCTGTAAAGATTTACTGGCCTAAATTCACCATTATTTGTTAAATCAAAAACATTTGACTGTTAAAAAAGGGGGGGTTAGAATTCTTAATAATACATTCATCCATCATTTCATTTACCATGTTACAACTTTCTGCCTAGTAAGAGGTACGGTAGCCTATATGTTTGCGTATAAATAGTTTTTTCCAAAAATTTTACCAGGTAGGACAATCGCATTTCGATATGTGGCTAATATGTTGATAAGATAAAATGAAAAATCGCGTCTACTGATAATATGTCTAAGTTGCTTCCTTATGTGACTATCACTTTATACCCTTTGGTTAGAACCGATATAATATTTCCTTGTGGTATTTAGTTTAACTTCCATCTGTACAGATCACATATATATGTTCCTTTTCTTTACATGATTATTGGTAGATGATTTATTAAAGAGATATATAGTAGCAATATTATTATCATTTACATTAGTTAAAGTAGATACATTCCCAGGTTATTTATTTTCCCAGACTCTACTAAGGATAAAACACTAGTATGTGGCTGTACATGAGATGGAAGCTTTACCTTCAATTTATGGACGATAATTGGAGTTAATATAGTAGTACATGCAGCAATGGCCTTAATAAAAATGGAGTAGTTTCCATTTTTTTTTTTTTTTTTTTTTCAATACATATATATAATATATACATATATGGGTAACATGACATGGACTTATATATTTTGGCCTGGACAATCCTGTATTGAAATACATTAATTCCTAAAATGTATTATTTTATGTTTAGGATTCATTTTTATGAGTATATGGTTAGTTCCCTTATCTAACCGTACAGGAAGGGTTTAGTGTCCCTATTACCTGTAATTTATTGCAGAAGTGACAATTATATGTCACCTGATATCTTGGTTTTTAAATGCCGCTAGGGACCTAACTTGCACAATATGTTAAAGGAATAATCCGATAACAAGATTACTGCTGCTCCTGTGTCTATCATTAATGAGTGTATTACTATGTGATACTAAGACAGGGTTTAATATTATATTATTGATATTTGTGACGACAGGGCCTAGTAGCAGATTTATTTTGGGACTTTTATGCTATTCTAATATTGTGGTGGTCTCGTTTCATACATCATGTGTCGATTGTGCAAGCCCTGTTTCCTTTTATTAAGGATCATATATTCATCTAAGGAATATGAATTTGACTCATGTGAATGACAGTATTTATGCTTAGATTTGCCTTGATCACTTACTTTAGTATTATATAAATTATAACATTCACTGGTCATATGATTATATTCGTTACAATGTTTGCAACGTCTTCCCTGTGATTCCCCTTGATTTGTGGCATCAAAATTAAAATTCTCCTTACCCCTGGATTGAGTAATATGTAATGCATGATGTATGATACGAGATTTCTTCGAATTTAAATCTAGAGACCCTGATAATGTAAGTGCTTTTGCTGGTTCACTTGTATTTATTTTGTCTGTCTTTGTTTTAGTCATTCTTTGAACCCTTGACACTGAATTATGTAATTTACCATCCCCAAAAACATCAATAAGTGACTGTCTGAATGTGGCATATGACGTTAAATTCTCTGGATCCGAAAAAGCACTTGTGTTTAACCTATAACTGGCTGGACTATTTGGTGCAATATACTCTCTTACTAATGCTATCCTATGTTCGTCCTGCTCTATATTCGTCATGCAAAACACCTCCTCCAAATGATGCAAGAAGAGATGAATTCCATATCTTGGATTATCTCCCGTATAATACTTTGAATGATAAATGGTGGTAGGTAAAAGTTTCATTGTTAGCATAGAAGAGTTAGTATGATCAGAAGTTGTTATATGATGAGCAGATACAGTAGGAGATTGTTGAGGAGTAGTCATTTTTGTAGAAAATACAGGATGATATTAGTAGACAGATAGAGTTTTTAATGGGGGTATGGTTGGAGAAGTAGAAAATATAGTCGAATGTGTTGGCACCACAGACGAGACAGGGAGGCAGGGGAATCTAGCTCAGAAGCTAATGAATCCTTATCAGGGATATTCGAAGTTATTGTGATACCTTTGTATTAATGGGGGAGAATTCTTTTATTTTATTTTAATTTGGCACTTCTTTTCTTTCTGGGCTGTTAATGAGGAACCTAAATTTATCCTAACATGTTCATGGACAAGTGAAAAATAATGTAATGTATTGTAACATGTAATGTGTACCTACTTTTTGTACTTAGTTGCAACGATGATGATGACGAGTTGACGTCTAGGTGGGGTGTCTGACGAGTCTTGAATTAGTTAGCTCGCACACTAACACACTAGCAGTCGTTCTTGGAGTGAAGATGATGAATGTTGACTTGCCTTTTACGAGAGAATTTACGTAACAAGGTGTCAGCTTGGAGAATGGAGATGATGAAGTGATGACGTTGTCCTTACGTTCCAGGGACGCTCATGGGTAGTGATGAAGTGATGACGTTGTCCTTACGTTCCAGGGACGCTCATGGGTAGTGATGAAGTGATGACGTTGTCCTTACGTTCCAGGGACGCTCATGGGTAGTGATGAAGTGATGACGTTGTCCTTACGTTCCAGGGACGCTCATGGGTAGTGATGAAGTGATGACGTTGTCCTTACGTTCCAGGGACGCTCATGGGTAGTGATGAAGTGATGACGTTGTCCTTACGTTCCAGGGACGCTCATGGGTAGTGATGAAGTGATGAACTGATGACGTTGTCCTTACGAGAGAATTTACGTACAGGAACGCCGATGTGGTAGTGATGATTGCTTGTTGTGAAGTTGATGAGGTCCTCTTGAAGGTCTAGTTGCAGTTATGTTGAAGCAGGTGGCTCTTGTAGGTGAAGAATTCGTGGGTTATCTTTGTCGTTAGAGGTTGTAAGATTATTCCCACTGAAGAAATTATTTGAGAGAATTTACAAATAAAATCTTCAACTTGTCTTGAACTATGTTATTCACTGTCTCCTGTGAAGTCTACCTTTTTGCAATCTTGTATGTTGCAAAAACACCGCTGCCATCAAAATGTACCAGTCCTGATTCTAGTCTCTTCAAAGAATCTGGTACAGTACTTTGTTGTTGTAGTGGGTTGTTGGTTGTTGGTTGTTGGTAGCGAGTTCGGCGGCGTGGTGTTCTTAGGTAATTGATTTCACAAGTTTCTTATTAAAGGCTTAAAATAGTTTTATTATATACACTTATATCTACACAGGGAATGATACTGATGTGCCTGGTCTTATATGTATATAGTCTCTCTCTGTGGAGACAAGCCTATAGCCCTTGGAGACAGTTTAAGTTATCCTAAAAACATGTGTCTTTCCCTTGCTTATATCTATTTCAAAACTCAAGAGTTGACATATATGGCTATAATATCTGTTGTCTTATTTCCAGTTGGAAAAGAGGGCGGTCTAGTTTATGGCCACACCCCTTTTCCTTCTCTTACATTTATTCTCCTCTCTCTACTTCCTTAATCATTTATTCTCCCTTTCTCTCTCTCTCTCTGTGATGCTAGAGAGAGAGGAAAGGGTTAATGGTTTCTGCTCTCCTCTTACCATAACTGTAAACACGACTGCGTCATTGGAGACGGTCAGCTAGGGTCCTCTGTGTACGTGTGTATGTATGTTTGTTGGAGAGAGAGAAAGTGATATTTGAATCTCAGTCAGATCAAGTAGTTAATTAGTCTGTGTGTATGGATGTATGTGGAATTGGACCTACCAGTCAGGTCCACACTGCACGTGGTCGTGTGTGTATAGGGAGTGTTGTGTGTGTGATGGAGTGAGCGAAAAGACAGACAGCTGTCCTACAGTGTCTTATATCTGTCTGGCTATTAACGACTTTGCTATCTGATCTGTTGTTCCTTGTAGATGCTTTTGTGCAGGGTACAGGGGGTGAGTAGGGAAGAAGGGGAGGGGAGGGGGTGAGTAGGGTTGGTTGGGTGAGAACTGACTGGGTGAAGAATGGATAGGGTTGGTTGGGTGAGACCTGACTGGGTGAGTAAGGTTGGTTGGATGAGAACTGGGTGAGGAATGGATAGGGTTGAATGGGTGAGGACTGGGTTGGTTGGATTAGGGCTGGGTGGTTAAGGGCTGGTTGGTTAAGGGCTGTATGGAGAATGAGTTAGGGCTGGTTGGGTACGGGCTGGTTGGGTGAGGGCTGGTTGGTTAAGGACTGTATGGGGAATGAGTTAGGGCTGGTTGGGTACGGGCTGGTTGGGTGAGGGCTGGCATCCCCCGCCTGGGAACCCGGCATGGGCCTGGGGGCACGAATGCCAACCCCCTCCCACTGGGGTATGGGACCTGACAGGGGTGGAGAGAGAGAGAGAGAGAGAGAGAGAGAGAGAGAGAGAGAGAGAGAGAGAGAGAGAGAGAAAGAGAGAGAGAGAAAGAGAGAGAGAGAGAGGAGTCAATGATTATTCTACCACCTCTTCTACCTTTATCTACATCTACACCTTCTCCACTTCCTAATCCACCAACACCACCACCACCACCACCATCATTTCCACCACCATCATCATCAATCATCTCTAGCCTCACCCTTACCACCACCACCACCACCACCACTACCACTACCACTACTACTACTACTACCACTGTCCACCCATATCTCCATCCCCTACCTTCTCCACTACCATAACTTCCATCACCACTACCACAACTACCACCTACCCACTACCACAAGTACATTCACTATCACCACCACTACCACCCACCACCAACAACAACAACCCATTACCACCACTACCACCCAAACACAACCGCTACCACCAACACACTCAATATCACCACAACTTCCCTCGCCACTACCACCACCACTACACCACTACCCACATTATGAACTGTAGCACTATCCTCATCACTACCCTCATCACCACCATCATTAGATATACCACTACCCTCACTATTATACCAACAATACACCCACCAACACACCCACTATACCACCCACCAACACACACACACACACACACTACCACAACAAACCCAAAACAAAATTCACACACACAGACACACTTACTAACACACACACACACACACACACACACACACAACAACCCCCATATTTTTCTCAACTCAGTAATAATCCCCCTCCTTCCACCAACACATATAAAAGCACAACACAACACAACACAACACAACACAACACAAACCCCTTTTTCACGTATACTGGAAAGGAAGGAAGGAAGGAAGGAAGGAAGGAAGGAAAAAGGGAAGGAAGAAAGAAAGAAAGAAAGAAAGAAAGAAAGGAAGGAAGGAAGGAAGGAAGGAAGGAAGAAAGGAAGAAAGGAATGAATGAATGAATGAATGAAGGAAGGAAGGAAGGAAGGAAGGAAGGAAGAAAGAACGAAAGAAAGGAAGGAAGGAAAAAAGGAAAAAAAGGAGGTAAGAAAGGAAGAAAGAAAGAAAGAAAGGAAGAAAGGAAGGAAGGAAGGAAGGAAGGTATGTATGGAAGAAGAGAACACACCACAGGGAAGGGAACAACGAGCTGCTTAAGATGGAGAAGAATATCCAGCAGACAGGAGGTATGAATAGATAAGCATGACAGTAACGTATGACCACTGTAGAATCTAGGGACGGAACAGGTAAGAAAGAAGTGACAGAGGAGGTATGTATGGAGGTGTAGGTGTAGGTGTGTGTGTGTGTATGGATAGATTGGTTGGTATGGATGGAACAAGTATGAAAGAAGTGACAGAAGTGTGTGTGTGTGTGTGTTTGTGTGTATGGATAGATAGGTTGGTATGGATGGAACAAATATTAAAGAAGTGACAGAGGAGGTATGTATGGAGGTGTAGGTGTGTGTAGGTGTGTGTGTATGGATAGATTGGTTGGTATGGATGGAACAAGTATGAAAAAAGTGACAGAGGTGTGTGTGTGTGTGTTTGTGTGTATGGATAGATTGGTTGGTATGGATGGAACAAGTATGAAAGTAGTGACATAGGTGTGTGTGTGTGTGTGTGTGTGTGTGTGTGTGTGTGTGTGTGTATAGACAGGGTTGGTATGGACAGCTATAGACAACACCATCAATAAGGCCCATCACTTGTATATTTCAACATCAAAAAAAAAGAAAAAAAACTATTCCAAGCAACAGACAACCATCATTTTTTTTTTTTTAAATTATTTATCCAGCCCTGATTATTTTTTTCCTGGCATATTTTTTTTTTGTAGGAATCAAGGAGCTCCAACGTACCATCACAGGGTTCCTTAAATCGTATATGTTTCCAAACGTACTAAATAATGGCACAATATTGGTAGGAAAGCGACTTGAAACCCTCTTGAGGCCAATGTGTGGAAGGGACATACACTTTTTACAATCTTAGTTCATGATAAATTGGTTAAGTTAACAGCTGGCCATTATTAAAACATACAGACATAAGATATAAAAATCACACACTCTATATTTATAATTAAATAGCCGGGAGGCGCAATGTTTACGAAATCTATGCTAAACGTAATTAAAATAATTGAACTAATAAAAATAATAATTAAAATATCTGGTTATTCTTAACATAAAATGTATAGAAGCTAAAATGTGTAGAGACATGTTGCCTTTGTCTATATAGTGGTCGGGAAACTAAAACTTAATACTAAACAACAACAAATCCTACAGCCCTCCTACCAAATCCTACCAAACAAAAAGAAAAATACACAAGTATACCTTATTATTAAAAACAGAGGAAGGGTATGGAGGACTCCTTGTTCAAATACTGAGGAGCTGCACCTACAGTATACTGTATATATAACCCAAGATCTTGATATAACCCTTCAGCTATATAGCACACGTGTATTTGTAAATCACTGATGAAGTAAGCTCGCTCACTGGCATCTTTACATTTAAAAAAACTACATATAGTGCGTCCAGACTTATAAATTATCCTAATATTAATTTGGGGATAAGATTCTAGCAGTAATTGAATTAAGTTTTGTCTTTAGCGTTAGACTTTTGTTAGCAGTAAATACAATGGGAAAGTACACAGTATTTTTAGGAACAATTGTTTCAGTGTTTTGTCAAGGGCTTTACCTATGTATGTATGTATGTATGAAGTTATACGGGAAGCCATTATTATAAAGCAGATTCAGAAAAACTTAATTTCATTGTCAAACTTAAAAGTCTCAACAAATATGAATAGCTCTAAATGTTATGGTGAAGATAAAGTTACTTTTATATTTAATGGGAATATATATATATATATATATATATATATATATATATATATACTCTCAGATAGCGTTCATAAGTTTTAAAATAATACACAATTTTTCAAGATAACACCTAATTTTGGACATTTTATATAATTTTCCGTATCAGATATCATGTGGTATACTGTTAAGTGATAGCGTGCGGCGAAAGATTGTCTGCAAGGAGATTATAAGTTTTATATTCTGATGAAGGAAGGAAGGGGGAGGCAGTGAGTGAGGCCAGGGAGTAAGGGAGGTGAGGGCAGGGAGTAAGGGAGGTGAGGGCAGGGAGTAAGGGAGGTGAGGGAGGGTAGTAAGTGAAGGAATTAATAAGAGAGTTGGTGGTAGTGAGTGGAGACGTGAGTAAGGGAATAAAGGAAGAGAGTGGGAGGGGGGTGGTAAAGGGGGGAAGGAAGGAAGGAGGAGAATGGGTGGGGTGGAGTGGGGTGGATATTAAGGGAGGGAAGAGAGTGGGGGGTAGTGAAGGAAGGAAGGAGAGTGGGTGGGTGGGGAGAGGGGGTAGAGAGAGAGTGAAGAGAGAGAGTGGGTGGGAGGGGGTTGTGAGAGAGTGAGGAGAGTGGGTGGGTAGGGAGGGGGAGGGGGTTGTGAGAGAGTGAAGAGACTGGGTGGGAGGGGGTCGGGTTGTGAGAGTGAAGAGACTGGGTGGGAGGGGGTTGGTGAGTGAGTGAGGGAATGAGAGAAGGAAGGAAAATAGTGGCTGAGAGAGAGGGGGAGTGGGGGTGAGAGTGAGTGAGTGAGTGAAGGAGAGAAGGGGGGGGAGAGGGGGGGGGAGAGTGAGTGAGTGAGGGAGATGTGGTTAGCGGACCCACCAATCTATTTGCTTTCTGTCATAATTACGGAAGTCTGAGAACAAGAGGGACGTATCAACCAACCAGTAGGAACGGCATCTCTTAACGGGACAATAACAACAACAACAACACTAATATTCTAAACTATGTGAATGGAGGCTTCTGATTCCTCCAAACTCTATCACAAAACAAGACTACCTACTGTGTACTGGGTCACTATTATTATTATTATTATTATTATTATTATTATTATTATTATTATTATTATTATTATTATTATCTTTGTGGAATCAGTCGCCAGTGGTATACGAGTAAAGGATAATTTATTTATCTATTGATTATTATTATTATTGTTATTCTTTTCCTTTTTCTTCTTATTATTATTATTTTTATTACTATCATTATTTTTATTATTATTATTATTATTATTATTTTTAAATTATTATTATCATTAAGGAATCAGCCACCTTTAAAACAGATGACCACCTTCACCTTAACTAACACACACACTCTTCCTGTTCAATAAATAAATGGTTGGAAGTGTTTTTGACGGAACATTATCACACACGAGACGACATTCAGTACTCAGACAAAACAACAAACGATTACCACTCACTCAGACCATCAATTATTATACATACTATTACTTTAAATCTAATTATTATACATATTATTACTTTAAATCTAATTATTATACATACTATTACTTTAAATCTAATTATTATACATATTATTATTATACATGTTTCTTTTACTATACAATACATATTACTACTATATATATTATTAAACGGAATTAAAATAAACAAAAGAATGTGTGTGACGAGAAGGTACAGCCAATGACAGACGGAATATAGTAAATCCACCTTTAATTAATTAACCTCACAAATAAAATAAAATTGACGACTTGAGAGAGACACACAGAAGGAAGGAAGGAAGGAAGGTGGAGACGAATTATTACCACCACAACAACAACACAACCCATCAGAAAAAGACCCCATAACCCCACAACACCATCAGAAAAAAAAACCACGACCCCACAACACAACACAACACAATACACTCGACTACACAACAACACCAGAAAAAGACTCCCACAAACCCCACAACACAAGACACTCGACTACACAACATCAGAAAAAGACACCCCCCAAAAAAACATCATTATCAGAAAAAGACCCCTCAAAACCCAGAACACAACACACTCTACTACACAACAACAACACCATCATAAAAAGACCCCCACGAACCCTACAACACAACAAACTCGAGTATGATACAAAAAATTCGTTGTTATTGATACACACATAAATAAATATATATGATAAAAGATGATTCGCGTACAGCAACAAATTGTTCTTCAGAAATGTATTATTATGTATAGTGATGTAGTGGCGTGGTGTGGTGTGATGTAATGGTATTGTGTTGTGTGGTTTGGTGTGTTGATGGTGTGGGGTGGTGTAGTGGCGTGGTGTGGTGTGATGTAATGGTATTGTGTTGTGTGGTATGGTGTGTTGTTAGTGTGGGGTGGTGTAGTGATGTAATGGTGTGGTGTGGTGTAGTTGTTGGTGTGGGGTGGTGTAGTGCTGTAGTGGCGTGGTGTAGTTTCCACTTCCATTCCCTCTGTACTTCTCTCCCTTCCTTCCTCCTCCCCTCCACTACCACTCCATCTGTTCTTCCCTTCCTCCACATTACTGGCCCCCTCTCCCCTCTTACTCTCCCTCCTCTGTCCACCCTTTCCCTCCCCTTCCCATCCCTTCCTTCCCCTCTCCCCTCCCTTGTCCACCCTCCCCCTGTCCCTCCCCTTCCCACTTCACACTGACCACAACCACCTCATCTCTTTCAGGACAACATCAATTACAGAGTACGTGCATTCTGACCCCACCTGCCCACCCCTAACCCTGGATTGGGGAAGGGGGGAGGGTTGTGTGGGGGGGGGGAGGCATTGTTGGAGGTGGAGGTGGGGGGGGAGGAGGTACGATTGAGGGGGGGACACTCAGGAGGAGGGGAGGTGGAGAAATGGGTACAAAGAGAAGTGTTGGATGAAAAAATGGTGGATGAAGGTTGAAATGGGATGGTGATGGTGATAGTAGTGGTGTGGGTTGATGGATGAGGAAGGGAGGGTGATGGGTGAAAGGATGAGTCAGTGTGATGGATGAGGAAGGGAGGGTGATGGGTGATGGGATGAGTCAGTGTGATGGGTGAGGAAGGGAGGGTGAAGTTGAGGGACGCGTGAGTTGTATGGGTGAGGTAAGGGGGGGGGGAGGGGGGAGGTAGGAGTGAGACAAGAGTACAAGTGGAGGAGGAGGTGGAGGAGGAGGTGGGGGGAGGTGGAGGAGGAGGGGGGGGCGAGGTAAGGGAGGGGAAGGTGCAAACAGGGAGGGAGAGATGGAGGAAGGGAGGGAGGGATAAAAGTGGTGATGTTGGTGAGGGAGGAATGGAGGGGAAGGAGGGAGGGATGGAGAGAGGGGGGAGATAAAAATAGTGTTTGTGGTGGTGGTGGAGGGATGGAGAGAGAGGGGAGGGGGGGATAAAAGTGATGGTGGTGGATGATGATGTTGTTCTTGTTGTTGTTGGTGGTGGTGGTGGTGGTGAGGCGATGTTAGCACCAAGTTTATGTGTGTCTATCACTTGGTTATAGTCTTGGTAACACTAACAGCTTCCGGTGGTGTGTGTAACAATCGTGTCTCCTTCTCCTTCCCCTTCTCCTTCTCCTCCTCCTCCTACTCCTTCTTCTTCTACTTCTCCTTCTCCTTCTTCTCCTTCTCCTTCTCCTTCTCCTCACCTCGTACTGCGCTTCTCACCTACTACTGCGCATGTGCCAAAACAAAGGGAGCGTATAAACTGCTTAAGGACCCTGTGATGTAGTTAGAAAATTGAAGACAGATGAGTCCTTCAAATATTGCCACGAAACACCACTTATCTGGATTGAGCTTGTTTCGTGGCATGATCAGGAGGAATCAGAAGCCTCCAATTCTCATACACGATCACAGGGCTCTTAATACAGGTTTGGTTGGGGTAGGTTAGGCACAGATCGAGTGGGTATAAGGATGGGGGGGAATATATATACAATACAGATAAATAGTAGTAGATGTTGTGGTCCAATTTGTTGACATTTTAAATCCATGAGAAAATGATGATGATGATAATGATGATGTTGACATAAGGACGACAATGGAATGTGTTGTGTGTATGAGAGAGAGAGAGAAAGAGAGAGAGAGAGAGAGAGAGAGAGAGAGAGAGAGAGAGAGAGAGAGAGAGAGAGAGAGTGTGTGTGTGTGTGTGTGTGTGTTGAGGAAGGTAAAGAGAGGAGTGAGGAAGACTTAGATTAAGATGGTCACGTGAGGCCTTGAAGAAAAATAATGTATAGGTTAGGTTATGAGGTTGTGAAGAGTGTGAGGTTAGGTTGTGAGGTTGTGATGAGCGTGAGGTTAGGTTATGAGGTTGTGAAGAGTGTGAGGTTAGGTTGTGAGGTTGTGAAGAGTGTGAGGTTAGGTTGTGAGATTGTGAAGAGCGTGAGGTTGAAGGGAAGGAATGGATGGCGAATGAGAAATGGTATGTGTGGATTTTTATTTATCTATTTATTTATTTATCTATTTGTTTATTTTTTTATCATTCTTTGGCCTCATGGTTGATATTCGGGAGATATAGAGGTATTGTCACAGTGTAGGGTGGTGTAGTGCATGTGGTTATAGTGTGGCGTAGTGTGGTGTAGTGTGGCGTAATGTGATGTAGTATGATTGTAGTGTTGTGTAGTGTGATGTAGTGTGGCGTAATGTGATTCAGTGTGGTTATAGTGTGGTGTTGTGTGATGCTGTGTGGTGTAGTGTGATTTGGTTTAGTGTGTTGTGGTGTAGAGAAGTGTAGTAAGTGTGAGCAGGTGGTGTTCAGGCAGACCACCACCACCACCCCTCTCATCCCACACCACCACCACCACCACCACACTCTCCTGTCCACACTCACACGGCCTCTTCACCCTTCCCTGGCCACCTATTGTATTCCTTCATTGGCCACTACACCCCTCCCTAGCTGGCCTATCTCTCCCTTCCTTGGCCATCTCTTGCTTTATTCCAGGGGGCCATTTAATTCCTCTGTGACAACCAACCTGTTTTCCTTTTCTTTGACTTTTCTGACCACCTCGTTCCACTTTATCCCTCTTTATCTCCTCTCTCACTCCTCCCTGGTCACCCCCCTCACTTCTCACACCTTCCTCCCCCCCACCCCCACCCCAACCTCGTACCCAAGTGACCCTGCCACCAGAGACTTGTGCCAGGGCAGGGCCACCTCCTGACCCCTCCCCTCCCGTCCCCTCCCTGCCACTCCCACCCAATTCAACCTCCTGTTTCTACTTGTAGGATTTCTCTGTCGTTCGTTTTTCTTTCATATATGTCAAGGAAAGTGTTGCCAATGTCATTTCTGTGTACTATATACTTGTTTATTGCACACCCTTCATCCTCATTTCAAACACGACCACCTTGTCTTTACCATAAACTGTGTGTATAACAAATAATAATAATAATAATAATAATAATAATAATAATAATAATAATAATAATAATAACAATAATAATGATAACAATAATAATAATAATAATAATAATAATAATAATAATAATAATAATAATAATAATAATAATAATAATAATAATAATATTGTTTACCCTAGCCTTAGTAGTCCATAAATGTCACATAATCATCGCTGCTTTATTGTATATGGTTATATAATGCAAACATCTAATTTGGACCACATGCACCACAACCTTGCCTTATTCCATGTATATCCTCAGTGTAATCATCCTATTCTCATGCGACTTCTCTTTCCATAAAAGTCACATAAATGTCCTTGTCTATTTTTGCCGCACGGTTCTTGAATGCAGCCAACCCGACCCCCACACCAGATACACCTCACTGTGAATACTTCCTCCGATAATATTTTTGTTATGCAGACATTAGTTCCAAATTAAAGTCACCGTTTGAAAGTCCTCTCGCATCTCAGCTCTTATAGTTAAAAGGGAGAGAGAATACACTTTTGGTACATACATACATACATACATACATACATTGAAGTGCCTTGATTCCTCCAAAGTATATGTATGTATGTCAGGAAACAGGATCACATTAACAAATATAAAGGTGTACATTTGCATCAGATTTACCAACACAGCTGTATGTATGTATGTATGTATGTATGCATGTATGTATGTATGTATGTATGTATGTATGTATGTCCCCCTTAATTAAAGAAGGTATCACCATGCATAATACTTTAAGGAATGAGTCTTTAATTAATAAGTCGAACCTTCCACTGACTATAAACCCAAACAATGAATGGACTGGTGAAGGTATTTTATTTATCTCTCGTCGCTCCAGTACACAAACCAACCTCAAATATTATAATCGCCAAACCAGAGCACCTATACGTATAACTCTTGATCACCACTATACATACATATATACATAAATAAATACGTACATGCATACATAGATAAGTACATACATAAATAAATATATACATACATAAATACACACATACATACTGTAGTACATAAATACATACATACATACATACATAAATAAATACATACATACATACATAAATAAATACATACATACATATATATACACTTCCCATTTCGTATATTTCATTGCTGTAAACACAAGATGCTCACCACATTCTCCTCTACACTCATGATCATTAAAGGTAAATAAATATATTGATAGAAACCTTTACTGGGATTCCCACTTACACCTTGTAGTCAGGGTCGATGTCCTTAGTGTGAAGTGTGAGGGTTGAAAGTGTGATTGTGTTAGGGTGATGTGGTGGTGGAATGATTGTGTAAGGGAGTGATTGTGTAGGGTGGGAGTAAGCTAGTAATGTAAGGGTGTGTGTTGTCGTGGTAGTGGTGGTAGTGGTGGTGATGTGAGGGAGGTATGGTGGTGGTGATGTGATGGTGGAGATGGTGGAGGTGGTGGAGTGAGGGTGGAGGAGGTGCAGCAGTGACCCCGGTTTAGACTCCAAGGCACCAACACACACACACACACACACACACTCACTCACTCACTCACACACACACACACACACACACACACCTCCAGTTTTACATCTACACGAACCTTATAGTCCCTCATGTTTTGTTTCGCTCTTACTGTCTGTCTCTTTCTCTGTCTCGTTCTATTTTACACACACACACACACACATACACACCATGGAGGTAGGATAGATCTTATATCTCCATGACACACACACACACACACACACACACACCAGTACTGTTCTTCACCAACCAACCCACCATGTCATAAACCCCCTGACCACACACACACACACACACACACACACACACACACACACATATCCTCACCTATATAACACTCCTATATCCCAACATTCAAATCTATATATAAATTAGAGTAACATATATTCACACCTACACATATATAATTATACATATATATATATCTTCTCACTTCCACATATTCTCATCCACATATCATCCACATATATAGCCTCAGTAGTGACTCATGACTTATGCATATCCTCATCCACTCACTCACTCTTCACGTCATCTTTATTCTTAGACACACATCCATCCTCATTCTCATCCACGCCCCCCCCCCTTCTTGACATAGCCTCATCCACCCTCTGCCGTCACCCACCCACCCATCATCCACCCCTCCACCCAACATTCCGTTCATCTCTCCACCCATATGACCCATGCAGCCTCTTCTCCACCCACCTTTCTTATCATCAGTCCAAGCTTAACTCCACCTTCCCATCCCTCTTACGATATCACGAAACCAACCAACCAACCAACCAACTAACATATAACCAACCAACCAATCTACCAGTCAATCAACTAACCAATCTACCAGCCAACCAATCTACCAGCCAACCAACCAACCAACCTACCAGTCAATCAATCAACCAATCAACCAACCAACCAACCTACCAGCCAACCAACCATCCATCCCCGGCTCTACCAACCTTCCCTGTGAGCTTGTTGTGTCCGAGGTTGAGGTTGAGGTGTGCTTGCCTCCCTTCCGCTGCTTTGTCCTTGTCTTCCCTTACCTACACAACCCTGCCTTACTCTATGTTCATATACCCTACTCTTCCCCTGCCCTAACCTCGCCTACGTTGTACCCTTCGAGTTTGCCCTTGCCTTCCTCCCCCAACTTTTTTGTTCTGTCTTGCCTAAACCTTTATTCTCTTGCCTTACCCTATGCTGACGTACCCTATCTACCCTTCCCCTATTCTAACCTACCCTACATTTTGCTCTCCGAACTTGCCCTTGCCTTTCCTTCCTTGCCCTGCCGCGCCCTGGGCTGGCTAGGCCGTGGAGAAGGAAGGGCTCTGGATTACCAGTTAGCCGGGGCAGCTACAGCCATCCAGCCAGGCAGCCAGGCAGGGCAGGCCAACCTCTCCTCCCTCCACTGATGTTCTGCTCTGCCCTGCCCTCACGCTCCGTACACACACACGCGCCCGCACACAGGTACACACGCGTGCACATACTTACACAGGCACGAATAGACGCATACACACACCGGCCTACACGGTGTCTTTGGGGGATAAGGGTGGTTGTGTGTCCTGGGATGTAAGCAGAGGCTGTCAGGCTCTCCTTTGGTCCCTCACCTCGCTACTATATCAAGCAAACTTATAAAATATCTGGAAATAAAGACTGTGATTTGATACCCTCGGAGCGGGGAGGTGAGGCGGCGGGGGGTCGGTGGTGTCTGGGGGGTGGGGGTGGAGAGAGGGATAGGGTGGTAAGGGAAGGGGGTGTGGGGGGCATTGGTACCTGGCAGAGTCCCGTTCCCTCGCTCTCACTCCCACAGCAGGAATGCAGACAAATCTCCACACCTCGTTGGTGTTGGATGCTTCCCATGACCATCGTAGTCCTCCAATACATCTTACATTCACTCCAACTCCATCAGCGAGGATTGACTTGGTTCGTGAGTGGTAAGGAGGGAAGCGGAAGCCGGGGTCAGTGTGAAGGGTACCGAACGAGGCGTCTCACTCAGCCTCTGCACATCTCCTACCCATCCAGCCAGCCAGGGAACATTGCCAGATAGTGAGCATCGCAAAATATTCCGCCATTATGAGCAAATTTTCGCATCTAAAACCATTAGCAGGTCATGATTCGGCGGGGTAGGGTGGGTGTGGGTGGCGAGGGGTGTGTGCCAGCCGCCCACCCCGCCCACTCTGCCCTCTAGTCTTTCTTAATATCTGACCAAAACTTGTGTCCACCGGAGCTGGCCGCAGTAACACTCACTATTATAACAAGTCTTTATTTTCGCGATCAGCCGTACAAGTGGCGGTGGCGGGAGCTGTGAGGTGGATGAGCTGTGAGGAGAGCTGGGAGGATGAGTTTGGTAGAGCTGGTCAGGGTTTGGAGGTGGTGAGGGTCTGGAACAATGGAGCTTTGTGGAGTCTATATGTATAACATTCTTAAGGAGTCGGGGGGATCTGGTGGTCCACCCGAATACCTACCTACCTACCTACCTTCCTTGATGCTTCCTTCCCTCTCCTCTCCTCTCCTCTCCTCTCCCACCACCACCACCACCTTCTTCTTCACCTTCACCTGGCCATATCTTGCTTCACTATACCAAACCATATGCTTTATTATACCATACCATATCAAACCATACTATACCATACTACCTTGCATATTTAACCACACTATAATATACACTATACTATATTGCTTTGTTACACTATAGCACACCAACACCACCACCTTGTTTCACTATATATATCATCTATTTCACTACACCACACCATGCTACCTCGTTTACCCACACCATACCATCCCACACCACCCTCCTTCACCACACCACACCAGCCTATACAACCTTTACTCTCTTCACCACACCACAACACACCACCACTACTCTCTTCACCACACCACAACATACCACACCACTTCTACACTTCTACTCTCATCACCACACCACAACACCCCACACCACACCACATCTACTCTCTTCACCACAACACAACACACCACACTACTCTCATCACCACAACACACCCAAACACCCACATCTACTGTCTTCACCACACAACACAACACCACCACAACACACAACACACCCAAACACCCACATCTACTCTCTTCACCACAACACAACACAACACACCACATACACCACTTCTACTCTCTTCACCACACCACAACACAACACACCACATCTACTCTCATCACCACAACACAACACACCACAACACAACACATCAGACACCCATCCTTACACACACACACACACACACACACACACCTACACCTACACACAGTTGGTTGGTTGGTTGGTTGGTTGGATTGTCTTTCTCGTCTTGGTAACATTGTGGTGTGCGCCAGGGTTCAGTAAGCGGCAGGCTAGGGTACTATACATATTTTCTGTCTCTGTCTCTCTCTCTCTCTCTTTCTCTGTGTGTGTGTGTAGGCTATGGTACTACATGTATACATATTTGTTTTTTTCTCTCTCTCTCTGTATGTGTGTATGTAGGCTATAGTACTATAGTACTGTGTGTGTGTATGGTACAGTACTATACATATTTCTCTCTTTCTCTCTCTCTCTCTCTCTCTCTCTCTCTCTCTCTCTCTCTCTCTCTCTCTCTCTCTCTCTCCCTCTGTGTGTGTGTGTGTGTGTGCGTGTGATAAACCTAACTCGAAAACTTATAACCAAACGAAATCATAAAACAATAATGAAACTTATAACCAAACGACACATTTTATAACCACATTAAAACTTATCATTTTACAAGAAACACTTTACCTACAATTGCCAACACTAATTGGCTCCAGATACAAATTTTAATATACATATATTTTATTATTATTATTATTATTATTATTATTATTATTATTATTATTATTATTATTATTATTATTATTTAGATCACGTGGGAAATTTGAAAACACACACACACACACACACACACACACACACACACACACACACATACAGAATAGGCCTATATAGTTGCCCACGTAAGCTGATGGGTTTATAATAACTGATGGGTAATTTGATGTATATTTTGTTTGGCTAATTCTGTAATGTAGATCCAGTACAATAATAATAATAATAATAATAATAATAATAATAATAATAATAATAATAATAATAATAATAATAATAATAATAATGACAAAAAGGAAATTAATAATAATAATAGTAATAATAATGACAAAAAGGAAATTAATAATAATAATAATAATAATAATAATAATAATAATAATAATAATAATAATAATAATAATAATAATAATAATAATAATAATAATAATAATAATAGACAGTTAATGGTTTATAAGGAATTACCAAAATAATAAATACACTGAAGTTAAGAACAACATTATGGCATCTATACATTTATACTAACAATATTATAATAATTGTCGAAGATGTAGTATAGAAATAGACCCTTTGTTGTTGTTATTGTTGTTGTTGTTATTATTGTATTTATTATTATTATTATTGTTGTTGCTTTTGTGGTGGTGGTGGTTGTGTTGTTATTATTGTTATTATTATTGTTGTAGTGATGGTTCTTGTGGTGTTGTTATTATTATTATTGTTGTTATTATTATTATTATTATTATTGTTGTGGTGGTTCTTGTTGTGTTATTATTGTTATTGTTGTTGTTGTGACTTTTGTTGTTGTCATAATTATTGTTGTTGTTGTTGTGGTGGTGGTGGTTGTGTTTTTGTTGTTGTTAATAATATTATTGTTGATAGTGTTATTATTGTTTTTGTTGTTGTGGTGTTTGTTGTTATTACTATTAGTATTGCTGTGGTTGTCATTATTATTATTATTGTTGTTGTGGTGGTGGTGATGGTTGATGTGTTGCTATTATTATTGTTATTATTGTTGTTATTGTCATGAAGGAACAGTTGCCAAGTATTGTCAAGGATATAATTATGATGATTTTTATTTACCAGATCTGTCAATTAATAACAGAAATAACTAAGAGTCATTATCATACACATACATATACATATAAATATAAATATGTAAAATTATACTGCACATAATTCAAGGGTCTATTATTTTGTTGGTGAGTGAAAAATTCGAAGGTCTGTGAATTCCCCCCAAACTGTGCCAGAAAACAGAGACCTTCAATGGTACTAATAAGGGATTTGTTGTATAGTGACATAAGGTGGAGGAATCAGTAGCCTTTAAAATCCATGTATGTATGTATGTATGTCCTTTAGATTTTTGTTGCCTGTTCACCTCGCTTTGATTAGTTAACGCCTACACGTGCTTCAACATCACCGCTCTTAACCTATTATGGGAAATCTGAAGGCTACTGCTTCCTCCAAACTATGCCAGGAAACAAAACAGAACCCCACCATATGGAATTATACAGGGGATGTGTTTTATAGTTGAGTTTGGAGGCCTACATGGACTCCAAATTGAACACATAAAGGTTACTTCCCTTAAACAAAATATTGGAGCCTTCATTAACCTCCAAATTCTTCTATAAAACTGAATTCTTTAGTGTTATATGGATGGATTCTGTTTCCCAGCGTCGTATGTAGGAATTTGTGGCTCTAAAAAAAATTGCCACAACAGCTTAGTAACCTCCAATAACTAACCTTTAATTAAAACAAGATTCGAGTTTATATAAGGACAGGCGTTTTATTTATTTATCATAATTATATATTCGATATAAATTCAAAATGCATACCCAAAATATTAATATGCTCAAATATAAATATGCCTAATTATTAATATGCTCAAATGGATTCAAACTAGAGAGAGAGAGAGAGAGAGAGAGAGAGAGAGAGAGAGAGAGAGAGAGAGAGAGAGAGAGAGAGAGAGTAAATGTAAACACAATGTATGGAATAAAATGAATGAACTTGAGCCTCATAATATTAAGTGTTGTTGTATTACAGTTACATAGTCGAACATTTTCTGTATCTTGTAAGTAAACCCTCTCGAAAACAACAACAACAACAAATGTATACCAATTCTTGTGGGCAATAAATACAACAGTACAGTCATGGTCAATAATCCTGCAACAAACACCTTCCAATGAGATGGCTTCGAAAACTGATCCGAAACTATAGATAGATAGGTGTTGGTGTGTGCAATATTGGCTCATAAGATTCACTCAAATGGTTCGGGTTTTTTTATTCACCAGGTTGCAGGACTTTTGACCACATGAATCTTTTACGCCTCGCTACTTGTGAGAAGCCTACAACAGAAAGGAAAGTAAGCAAAAGTTATAGGCTGTTGACAAGCAGACAGTAATACTATTTTACTGTCTGCCTGGTCAACAAACTACATACATCTTTTTTTCACTTTCCTTTCTTTTTTGTAGTCAAGCACCTCACAAGTAACGAGCCATACCAGCTTCATGTGTGGCCAACTGTACTCTACCTCTCCATCAATTCTTTGGGTTTTCTGCCTCACTTTCCCGAGCCTGAGAATCACCTTAGAAAAACAGACCGACTGGGATGTGGTTCTGGTGGTGGTGGGCACAATGTACAATGTTTTTACTTGCTATCATATACTGGATCCATTAGATAAATTATACCAACGTTATTACACCGAAATAGAAAAATAAATCCACTGTGGGTTTTTTCTTTACATAACTTGGAATATTATATTAGTTTATAGTTCAAGATAATTATATGGAAGATGTAAAATTTCTTCCCAAGACATAGAAGAACATTACTGGATAATAAGATAAGTTATAATGGTTTATGATTAGGATTAACTGTCCTTATATCATTTTTTTTTATATTATCATTTGGATTATATTGGTATAGTCGAAGGGTCCAGAGCACTTTATAGCTACACACACATTATGTAATAAACTTGTTTAATGGGGAGTGGGAATAGGGGGACAGGCTTGGGGGGGACTGGGGGGGGTGCGGGAATAAGGGAACAGGCTTGGGGTGGGGTGGGTAGAAAGCCTGTTCCCCTATTCCCGCACCGCCTAACCCCCCAATCCCCTCCAAGCCTGTCCCCCTACTCCTACACCCCCCCAAACCCCCCCCCCCCCCAAGCCTGTCCCCTACTCCCACACCCCCTTAATGGTACCGTGAATCAAGACTCCTCCTGTTTCTAATGATATAGTAAAGAGTGTTAGTTAATTGGTGCCTTACTTCCCAACACAACACATAAGTCAATAAGAGACAACTTACCACAACTCACCACCTCCACACACACACACACACACACACACACACACACACACACACCTCACTGCAACAACACCTTCACTTTACACACACACACACACACACACACACACTGCAACAACACCTTCACTTTACACCACACACACACACACACACACACACACACACATCTCACTGCAACAACACCATCACTTTACACACACACACACACACACACTCACCTCACAGCAATACAACAATCACAATAACCACAACAACACAACACAGCCCACCGCAACATAATAATTACGAAAGCAAAACACACACCAAAAAAAACATTTATCACATCTCCCACAACAACAAACAATACATATTACACACCAACAACAACAACAACAAAAACTCACGAAAAAAAAAATATATATATATATAACGCAGCCTCCTTCATATCCCACACACCCCAACAACAACAACACGCCAAGCATAATAATAATAATAATAATAATAATAATAATAATAATAATAATAAGACACCGACTACTGCCCACTTTGACATCATCACAAAATACACCACGATGACACACCATCACTTTTCATCACCACAATTTCACCACCACGGCACATCACAACTTTTCATCCAAACAAAACTCACCAACACCACGGCAAATTTTTAACATTTTCATCACCACAATTTCACCACCATCACCACGGCACATCACAACTTTATTTATTCACTACAACCTCACCACCATCACCACGACATATCACAACTCTTTTATCACCACAACCTCACAGGGACTCCTAAAACTTCCATGCACCACACACATCCACAAGACAACACATCACAACCCTTCACCACAACCTCTCCTATAACTCCAATACAGCCATCACATCACATCTCCCTAAACAGCCCCCAATACAACACAGACACACAGAGAGACAAGGAGTGACTTTGGGTGTGTCTTTCTGATCTCACACACACACACACACACACACACACACAGACACCACAACACAGACACCACAGAGAGACAAGGAGTGACTTTGGGTGTGTCTTTCTGATCTCCCACACACACACACATACACAGACACACACACACACAGACACCACAACACAGACACCACAGAGAGACAAGGAGTGACTTTGGGTGTGTCTTTCTGATCTCACACACACACACACACACACACCAAACACTTGCCTCAATACAACTCACACATAAGGCTTCCAAGACGTCATAATAATAATATTGGTAAGCTGAGTTTAGTCCTGTTGACCTTCATCTGGCGACACGTTGGCCAAGTTAGTGTCAGCATCTTTTTGTTTAAGGACTCTGTGATCGTGTATGAGATCTGGTGGGTGGCTTCTAATTCCTCCTGACCATACCACCAAACAAGCTCCTTCAATATAGGTATAGGTGTGTGTGTTTCGTGGCAATGTTTGAAGGACTCACTACCCTCCAATTTTCTGTCTACATTACAGGGTCCCTTAAATGGGGGGCGTGGGGGGGACTTGAGAACGGTTAGTAGTCAAGAACATCGATGGTGTTGACGATGGCTTGGTACGATGGCTATGTATTGTGTCTATGGAGTCATCGTACCGCAATCAAGTCATCGTAAACACCATCAATGAATGTTTTTTGTCTAAGGGCCTGTGTTATGTTTCAAGGTGTGTGTGTGTGTGTGTGTGTGTGAGAGAGAGAGAGAGAGAGAGAGAGAGAGAGAGAGAGAGAGAGAGAGAGAGAGAGAGAGAGAGAGAGAGAGAGAGAGAGGAGAGAGAGAGAGAGAGAGAGAGAGAGAGAGAGAGAGAGAGAGTGTGTGACTCTTATGATCTCTCGTCTTTTACATTTTATTTCTTCAAGAAGTGGAGAAGGAGAATTTGTTGGAGTGGCAGAAAACTTGTCTTCCCTTTGCCTTATGCAGTCCAAAGTCAAAGTGTCCTATTTATTTTCTAAGCAACTTAACCACACTTGTGAGTCGTTGTTGTTGTTGATGTTGTTGTTGTTGGTGGTGGTGGTGGTGGTGGGAGAATAAATATACGACCTCAGCGAACCCTAAACGCACCCCCTCCCAATCCCCCCCCCCGACCCCACACACTCCTTATAGTATAGTCATGCACGGATTATTACCACTCGCTCAAAATTCATACTATCCAAACACTCTCTGTGGCTTGGGT
>JAWZYT010003657.1:2500-77182 GCA_034508575.1 Petrolisthes manimaculis | reverse complement strand
TAATTGATTGATCTAGTCCTGTGTCTTTAAAGCATGTACACACACACACACACACACACACAAAGAGACATATACTATTCAACATATTCACTCTGCATTGGAACAAACACACACACATACACACCATTCATTATACAGTACACACACAACCTCTCTCTCTCTCTCTCTCTCTCTCTCTCTCTCTCTCTCTCTCTCTCTCTCTCTCTCTCTCTCTCTCTCTCTCTCTCTCTCTCTCTCTCTCTCTCTCTCTCTCTCTCTCTCTCTCTCTCTCTCCAGACATATTACAACTCTCTCTCTCTCATATAATTCTCACTAACTCACCACACATATTACAACTCTCTCTCTCTCTCTCTCTCTCTCTCTCTCTCCTCTCTCTCTCTCTCTCTCTCTCTCATCTAATCTAATATAATCCTCCCTCACCACACCTCCCTAACATCCTTACCTTAATTAGCTTCTGAATTCCCTTAGAGTTCCAACCCACCCACTTCTCTTCCCTGTGTGTGTGTGTGTGTGTGTGTGTGTGTGTGTGTGTGTTTGTGTGTGTGTGTTTTTCGCTGTTCACTTCTGTTTCCTATAGTCTTCTGTTAATTTTTTGTTCTGTTGTTGTTCTCTGTTTGCTTCTGTCTCTCTCTTGTTCTTTGGGGGTTTGGGGGGTGCAGGAGTAGGGGACAGGCTTAGGAGGGAGGGTTAGGGGGGTGCGGGAGTAGGGGACAGACTTGTGTGTGTTTGTGAGGGGGGTAGGGAGGTGCGGAAATAGGGGACAGGCTTTCTACCCACCCCAAGCCTGTCCCCCTACTCCCACCTTTGTTTTGGTAGGCTGGGTGCATTGGAGTGCCTTAATTCCTCCAAAGTATACCCCAGGAAACAGAACCAGCTGAATGAACAACGATAATGGTAGACTCATTCCTGGATAATCATTTTTGAGGAATCAGTTACTCCAGATTTACGAACTCTGTATTATCCTCTCATTAAAATTATACATATTGACTCTACTGTTTACCCTCACTGATAAACTCTTTCTTCTGATGTATGACAGATTGATAGCCTACTATATATTAATTATTGTTTGATTGAGCTGTGGTACATTAGTTAGCGTCTAGGAGTCCCAGTTTGTGGTAACAGGTTCGACATTTTGCAAAGTTGCCAGACATTTAAAACACATGTCACTCCATTCACATACGATATAATTATAATATATCCAACTGTGGGAAAGTAGCACAAGAAAGGAGGCATGATTATGTTCCTCATATCCGTACATGAATAGAAATAAAAACATTAGGAAAAAAATTATATTAACACAAATGAGGGTCATGATAATCTGCGTAACTTGGCACAAAGAAACAAATTTGCATATAACTATGTAATAGACTCGAAACAGTAACTCAAGACAGAAATCATTGCTACTCCTCCATTGTATGTATGTATGTATGTATGTACCACAAGTCTACAACTCAGGGTACATCTACATTATCTCATTCTTCCTTCTGATGTGGAAAGGGTTATCTCTATTCTATCTCTACTTATCTACATATCTAAATATTGTTCTCACATTTAACGAATATAATTATAATAGGAATTTAAGTACATCAAAACGAAAATGTATTTGTATTGAAGGAAGATATAAGTCCGCCTGGGAAGTGAGTCTCTTGTTTATAATTCTATTCTCGTCCATGAAAATCGGTTCAATGAAATGACAGTTGCCAGTTTCAGTGGAGATGTTCCCAGAGGAGTCAAGACATGTCAACCTCCAGTAACAAGAAGCAAAGGGCGGGGTTGAATTGCGTGGAGAATACATTGTTGGTCAATCTGGAGTAATAGGTTCCTCCAGACTATTTCAGACAACAGGACACCATTATTTGTGTTCCCCTGGTGCTGTTTCCTGCCATGCTTTGTAGGAATCAAGGCGCTCCAATGTACCAAAAGTGTATAATGCCCCCTTAAGTTTTTTCGTTTTTTTCTTGGCTTAGGAATAATTACTAAGCTTCGGATACATACAACAAACTCAGGATATTACACCACATCCAACAACAATATTATCAAGGTATGTTGCAAGGGTACAGTGAGGGACTAATGTTTACCTACTTCATTCTGAGTTGGAATACAGGAAATCCGGTCACAACGAAACATAATGGAGAAAAAGTCACTGTTGTCCTTCATTCTAGGCAATGACATGTTTTACAATGTTATAGGCTGCACTGTCCCACTACGTAATGTAATTGTTGTTGATGTGGAGGACGAGAGCTGGAATGAAAGTGAAGAGAATGGCTGAAGGAGAGAGAGATGAAAAAAAAAAATGGAGGGGGTGGGTGGGAGAGATCGAAGGAGGAAATGAAAGAAAACAAAGAGGAAAGAAAAATACATGGCAAGGAAATAGGAATGAAAATGGAAACAAAAATCTTGAAGGAGAAAATACAAGAGAGAACAGGGGATGAAGAAAGAAACCGGACGGAAAAAAAAAACGTCGGGAACGAGAGAGAGAGAGAGAGAGAGAGAGAGAGAGAGAGAGAGAGAGAGAGAGAGAGAGAGATGTCCGTATGTTTGAAGAATCTTGAACAAAAACCCAGCCACTGGAGGGACAAGCCAGCCCAATTCGTGCCGGTCCTAAGCTTGGATAAATGGGGAATTAAGGTAGCGTCAGGAAGGAGGGGCATCCGGCTGTAAAATTCTTGCCAGCACTAAGATGATGAGTCGTCAATATCTAACATCGACCCCGCATAGAAGAGGGATAATAATGACGAGAAAAAGAAGAAGACGAATCTTGAGCACTATCATTCACATTAATTACTAAACATATACTACAAAATTATCTAATACCAGTTTTCATTACTCTATATGGACGAATGCCTTAAAGGGGAGGAAGTACAGAGTTGGTGTATCTGGAGCAACTGATTCCTCCTAACTATTCCAGTCAACAGGCCACCAGTATTTTTGTTAATCTGTTCTCTGATTCCTGTCATACTTTGGAGGAATCAAGGCACTCCACTGTATTAAAATTGTACTATATATACCCTTAAAGGACACAGCCATGTACGTACACAATATAGGCTGATGTTAATATATAGGAAGAAATCAGCTGTTGTGGTAAAATTGGAGGAATAGTGAATCCTCCAAACTATGCCAGGAAACAGACAATTGCATCAGTATACTAACAGAGGGATAAGTTTTGTAGCATCGAGGACAAATTGGAGGAATAATGAAATCCTCCAAACTATTCCAGGAAACAAATAGAGCACATGAAATAATCGATTACGTAGTATAAGTCGGAGGAATCAGCCGACCCTCCTTCCTCCCAGTCCTTGTCATCAGATGGTCCCTCCCCCCCACACCCTCAAAAAAATATATAAAACACACAAACGTAAAGTTGTATAATTGTATTGCTTCTGTGTCCTTTCACGTCGCCAAATGAAGGACATGTAAGTGTTGAAAGCAATGTCCACGTGCATGTATTTGGGAGTGAGGGGAGGATGTGGGTTTCCGTCGTCTGTGTGTGTGTGGTGTGTGTGTGTGTGTGTCTGTCTGTCTAACACATCTGTCTAACCCATCTTTCTGGAACTCATCCTTGAAGTACACGGTAAGTACCGATAAGGGTACTTTTATATTTATTAACTTTCTATCTGCTGAAACAATTGCATTATGGTCTGCTTTCTCAACTGCTTGATATCTATTCCAATTGCTTACCTTCCTGCCTGCCTGCCTGCTTGCTTGCCTAGAGTGCCGGACATACAATGACTGAATAACAAAGATAATGAAGGATTTCCGTGTCCGGCAATGTCACTGTAGCAGTAACTATCTCGTCGTCCTCTCACCAACTTTCTTCAGCCACACACTTCAAGATTATCAATAGTCTAGTAACGTGTTCAATTAGACCATAAGTGTGACGTGTATATAAAAGGATATACAAAGGACATTCAAACAAGGAGACAGGGAATAAAGGAAGCAAAGTTGGGTTAATCTTTCACTGTAATAAAACCCAACGTGTAGCGTCATAATCACTGTACATATACACATTCATTGATGAACACCTGACCTTTATGTATATGGGAGAACGAGTGTGAATGTGAAGATATAATTTGTAACCTAATATCAATCTGACTTCCAGCTCTATCTCTCTTTCTCTCTCTGACTCCTTCCATCCGTCCTGGCTTCAGAAATTATAATTATAAACATACAAACAGTTGTGGGAAATGGTTATAATACATAATTATGGGATGAGTGTTGGAGGAGGAGTGAGTTATGTAAATCAGTGATACACACACACACACACACACACACACACACACACACACACACAACACACACACACACACACACACACCACACACACACACACACACACACACACACACACACACACACACACACACACACACATGTCAGACCAATGGAGGCTTGCATGGAGTGGGCTGTCGTCCAGAAACCACCTCGGGCTTCGACTCAGGTGGGCTCGAGTTTATGGTCAGCGAGTCAGCACCTGAGTTTTGTATTCAGAGAGTCCGGACTTTTTTTATCTCTTGGTTGGTGGGAAATTGACTTTTGGTACATTGGAGCACATTAATTCCTCCTAAGTATGTCAGGAATACGACCAGATTAGCAAAAATAATGGTGGCTTGTTGCCTGGAGTATAGTTTGGAGGAATCATTTGCTCCAGTTTTACCAACAGTATACTATCCCCTTAAGTTTCACATGTTATTGTATGTTCGTTGGATTAGTTTTGAGATTGTTATTTGATTCGGCTACATAAAACAATAAAATGTTAGACAGAATAAAGAAAATATTTAATGCCATCCAACATTTTGGTGATGATATTTTTATTACTTTACAGTCATTTTCTGTGGAATATACACATCGAATCTTAGACACAATGTAACCCTTCAGAAGAAAACTTAACCCTAACTAGTGTAGGTTTCTCTGGAAATGGAAAGTAAAATTTTCTCTGTACATTTAAACGCAAAATGGCTCCCTGGATATTAAAATAAACACATATTAAAAGTATCTATAAAATATAAATATGGAAAATATTCTCTGTTGAAACGTGACATAATGCTTTCTAATATATGAAACGTATCCAAGTTAGACGAGACAACAACAAAGTTTCCACACTTCCGCCAATGTTACTCAATATAATAAGACAGGAAACGGAACCCACAGTGGCGTCATGTATATTCTGCTTATCTAATTATTTGTGTTTGGTTTTTCATTTCATAGTTCTGACTGATTATGCTTTTGATAATTATAATTGTGTATTTTTATGTACATTTGCCTTCATTAGTAACGATCACAGCCTCCGGTGTGTTTGGTGAAATGTGGCTGCGTCAGTACTGTGTTTGTTTATATAGCATCCTAATGGTGGATATTATAACAGGAGTGACTTCAGACTTCAGTTCATAAGGGAGGTTTACTCTTACACGAATAAACACAGTGCATGGTGCCACATTTCGCCAAGCCCAACGGATGCTGGGGTCGTTACTAATGGAGGCAACTTTATCTATGTATAAAGGCATATATATTTTTCTCGTATTTTTATTCCTATATGTTTTTTTCATTTCCTGTGAATTTTTGACAATGTATTATTCAAGGTCACTTATTTTACAGTGTTCTAAATACCAACAGAGTGACTATTGTTATTTTACGTTAGTTTGGACTGCCTGTTTTTCAATGTGTTTGTCATAAATTGTACATTGTACATGAAACGTGAAAAAATATTGTAGTAAATCTAAACTGCCTTTGTTATACATTAATGCCTCCATAATATGTAACGTTCAAGATACAAAACAAATATTCAAAAATTCATATGGAAATTACATGAATATCATAAAAACAATGACTGATAGTTGAAGATAATAATTTAATCAAGTTTATCGTATAAACATTTTTTCTGTACGGAAAGCTCTTTGTTAATCAGTGACCTGAGGTGAACCCAGAAAGACTACCCTGAACTTTTAACATTGACACGTGACCTTTGACAGTGATGAATGCTAACGTGTATGTGTTAAGCAATATATATGTATATACGTATATACGTATATATATATATATATACGTAGCTCATTTTCCTCAAGACATAAAATTCAGCCCATCTGGTGAGTCATATTAACTCTCCCTTGTAGTGGACCAGATCAGCTCGTGAGTTAAGTTTGCTTTGCAGACCTGAGGAAACTGCATACAGTCAGCTGCATAGCACAAAGAGGAAAGTGAGGAAAAGAGGAATTCGATGCAAAACATAAGAGGAATGTGGACGATGAACCGAAGAAGTCCTCCCATCCCGAAAAAATATATTCACCCCATTTGTATAACATCGTGAATGGACACTAACTCTACATCACCAAAAGTCAACGTACTGCGTACCTACTTATTATTAGAGAGAAGATAAACAAAGACTTTATTGCCACACAAACTGGTGGTTTCCACAAAGAAATCAAGAGGCAAGTGTAAGTAATACAGCAAATGAAAATCCTGTGTATGATGTGGAGACCAAAGACCATAGGATGTTTACTCGTCGTGCTGTCATCAGGCCACAGCAGGACATTGACCTTAATGGACGTCTGTCTTCAGTAGGAGCTTTGTGTAGTTCCATCAGCCTTGGTTGACGAATACAGCTTAATTAAAGAAAGGGAACAAGTCTGCTCTGGTCATGTTAAGGTAAAGAAAAAAAGTTGCCCTCATGAAAATATTACAACCGTTCTTTTCATTAATGGCAGTTAACTGTTGTATCATCGTCTGGTTATTGTTTGTTATTGTGTGTGTTATTACTGAGAGTATAAGGGTGTGGCTCGGATGTTGTCAGTAAGGAAGGACTTACAAGTTGGTGATCTTTGACCCAAACAATGGAATAAATACAAAGGATCATTTACGCCAACGTAGAGATCAATGATGTACTTAACTTTATGAAACAAGTATTCAGTACATGAACTCCAAGAGCTGATAAACATGACAATTGTAGATAAAATGAAATTATGTCTCTAAAGTAAATTACATAAATATCTTGATGATCGATGGCAAAAACCAATTAGCTATATTAATTATACACATTATAGGTATGCGGAATAATTAGTATGCTAATTATGCTAATTACACAATTTCCCAAACATTAACACGCTTGCATGTCCCAAGTCACCAAAAGTCACATTTCCAAATAAAATCACTGGAAGCAACATTTTGAAATCAGTACATATTTATGGGTGCTATTTTTTTTAACTCAAGGGGAATACTACTGACTTAATTCTTTCTTGGGTCTTAAAAGGGATAGAACAGTCGTGGTCAATAATAATCATCCACATAAGAATATCTCAATCAATTTACTGTCTAATGTTTTCACGTTCACAGAATTATAATGTTATTGTTTTAAGTAGTGCGTAGCTGCTTGTAGTAAATTAAAATATGTTACTTTACCTATATTTTACAAAGTTGCATACCACCAATATTATTTTAAATTTGGTCCTGTTTCCTGGCATACTTTGGAGAAACCAGTGCGAACCAAAACACAATAGGTGAAATATCCCCGTAAATATTCAAGTTGGAATGTCCCTCTCCTCCCCACTTCCCCCCCCCCCCCCCCCCCCCTACTCCCCGTCTCCCCCCCTCCTCAACACACACACACACACATTTCGAAATAAAACAAAACAAAATCTTATATCTTTCTCAGCTCTTTTCCTGATTCAGTATATAATTTTCCACATAAGTATATATTAAGGATTTTCCATTCATTCTTGTACATACATCTAATGAATGCGTGGTGGGTTCTTTCCTCAGTCACTCCTCGCCAGATGAATGAAGAGCTCTGGAGAGGTTGTGTTGTAATACTGTGGTACTTTCCTACATATTCCGTTCAGGACAAGACGGTGGGGAAATCCAGATCTTGTCCTAACAAAATCTCAGGGAGTTTTGGTCACTCCTTTCTTTACGCTGCACTTAAATCCCGTTATGGTTTTAATGGACTTTAATATGTGATTGTGTATGAGACCCATGGTGGCTTCTGATTCCTCCTGACTATGCCACGAAACAAGCTCCTTTTATACAAGTAATGTTTCGTGGTAATATTTGAAGGACTCACGAACCTCCTATTTTTTTTTTTTTTTTTTTTTTTTTTTTTTTACTAGAACATGGGGGTCCTTACGCGTTAACAAAATTCCCAGACGAAAATCCCTCGTGCCGCCCACCCACACTATATATTATCACAAACAAGTAAATACCGTAAATTAAAACGACGCCCTCTATGATGCAGCATCCTGTCTAATCTCTAGTGACCTTTAAAATGTCTTGAAGATAATTAATTTTCAGTGATGGATTAAGCCAGCCAGAGCGAGAAAATTAACCTTCGATGAAAACACACAAACGTATTCGCCCATCAAGCATCACAGTAGTTGAGTCAGTCAAGCTAGTTGATTAATTAAAGGTATATAATTATAGGCAGTAACACGTTCAATGCATTTAATTAAGGGGAGGTTTTCTTGGTGAATTGGGAGGCCTCTGATTCCTCCATACTATGCCAGGAAACAGACACCCTCAGTGGCACTAAACAGGGATCTGTTTCGTGGCATAATTTGGAGCAATCAGAAACCTTCCACTTTACCAACAAGATAATCTCCCCTTAATTAAGTGCACATAGTAATTAAAAAAATACTCAGAAGGTAAAAGCTAATGACCAGTTGGCTTCTACAACAATGACTCAAATGTTTCAGCACCTCAAACAGTCCACCATTATTTGTGTTCTCTGGTCTTGTTTCCTGGCATACCTTGGGAGGAAAAATCAAGGCACTCCAATGCACCAAAAGTGTATATATGTATGTAATTAGTGTAATATATCTATGCATTCTGTTGCTGAGGGTGTAACTTGTCTGATAGGTAAAGGTGAATTGTCTCTTGTAAGTTACGTTACATTATAATATATAAGTTAATATTATAGGGTCGGATTGGAAACTAAAATGATGTTCTGCAAGGAGACGTTCCCAGCCTTCCCCTACAGGTAGTCAGAGCAACCCAAGAAAGATACATTAGAGCGCCTTGATTCCTCCAATATATGCCACAAACGGGACCTGACTAACTCAAATAATGGTGTCCTGTTGCATGGTGGAATAACTTGGAGGAATCAGATGCTCCAGATTTACCACCACCAACACTGTACTAACTAACCCGTTCCACCACTGTGGACGCATCAAGCCGTTCTAAGTAGAGTCAAGGGGGAGGAGTGAAAGGCTGAGTCAGGCACATTACTCTCGTCTCAGGAAATGACCCGAAGGTGATTATGACGTGTAGAGGAGGTGGTGGGTGTTCTTGTTCATTCTCATCACCTAAGAGAGAGAGAGAGAGAGAGAGAGAGAGAGAAGAGAGAGAGAGAGAGAGAGAGAGAGAGGAGAGAGAGAATGACGTTATAACACCGAAGATGTAAATACCTAAAAATATCTCCTGACAGAAGGGATAAAATTAAATCCAAGATAATATTATAAAGATAAAGTGTATTAACCAAGAACATTATGAAGGGTTAATGTTGTATCTAACCCATGACAAAAAAAAAAAAAAAAAAATAATAATAATAATAATAATAATAAATACCCCTGTGTTGTACAATCTGACCCAATCTTTCAATCATTCAACTGTCCCTCCTGCTCCTTTCTTTTGTTCGTGATGTGTTGTCCCTCCTTTCTATCTCCTTCTTTCTGGATGGTGCTACAGTGTTGTTTGGCCCTTGGGAGGTCTTCATTTTATCTCTTCAATTCCTGTATGTATAGTAAGAGTAAGAGTAAGGGGGATACATACAGTCTTCTGGCTTACTGTTAGGTTGTAATCAGTAGTCTCATGAGTGTATCCTTTCTCACCCTCTGAATAGGCATACAACACTCGCAAACCTACTCACTCACTCTCACCCCTATTCTGTCCAACTCTGTAATGCAAGAGTTTTACACACACACACACAACTGCATGGGTTACATCTGGGAAACTCAATCGTCATCCATTTGCCAACCTTAATTAACACGACTTATATTCCTTCAAACACAATGAGTCTAAGCATCCCGAAAGAAATTATAGAGATGATTTTCACCTGTGCTACTAATATTACCCTATTAATGTTGATATCAGGGGAATACGGGAAAACATATGTGGGGAAAAATGTAATGTTAGCTATTCTTGCAAGTGTGTCTGTCTGTTTATATCTAATCCATTCGTCTGTCTGTCTGTCTGTTAGTGATATCGTCTGTTCTGCCATGCCTGTCTATCTACCACTCCTAACATCCGCTTCCTGGCCCAACCTTCAGATGTAGTCCACCCATCCCTCAGTATCCGTGTCTGTGTGTGTCTGTATGTGTCTGTGTCTAGGTGTGTCTGTTATGTGTGTCAGTGTCTGTGTCTAGGTGTGTCTGTATGTGTGTGTATGTCTCTGTGTGTGTGTGTGTGTGTGTGTGTGTGTGTGTGTGTGTGTGTGTGTGTGTGTGTGTGTGTGTGTGTGTGTGTGTGTGTGTGTTTGTGTGTGTGTGTGTGTGTGTGTGTGTGTGTTTGTGTGTGTGTGTGTGTGTGTGTGTATGTGTGTGTGTGTGAGTCTGTGTGTGTGTGTGTGTGCGTCCCATTAATTTAGGGGAAATTCTCTCTGTTGGAAGGACTCTGTTGATTCCTTCCAACTATGCCACGAAACAGATGCCCTATTAGTAACAATAATAGAGTCTGTTTCATGGCATAGGTTATTTAATTGGAGGAATCAGAGACTTTCCAATCCCCCCCAAACAAAAACATAAAAATATTCCCCTTACTTTTTTTAACCACAGTACACTTCCTAATTACCGGTACTCTAAAATTACTGTACTTTTACCAAACCCTAATCAACAAAACTTTGAGCAAAATATAAAATTATGTGAAGTCTAGCCTCGACTAATTATGCACTACACATAATTACTCGTATCTCTCTCTCTCTCTCTCTCTCTCTCTCTCTCTCTCTCTCCTCTCTCTCTCTCTCTCTCTCTCTCTCTCTCTCTCTCTCTCTCTCTCTCTCTCTCTCTCTCTCTCTCTCTCTCTCTCTCTCTCTCTCTCTCTCTCTCTCTCTCTCTCTCTCTCTCTTAAGCAAATAGGAGCGTACGACCTGTGTGTGTGCCTTGTGTGCATGTGTGTGTAAAAATAAAATTAAATATATAGATAATAATAATAAAAATAATAATAATAATAAAATCTTGTCAATCTATCTATCTATATAAGGTAACAGTTGCGTCTAATCCAACGTGATAAGTTGGTATCTTTCATTGACAAAGCCATGACGTAACACCAACCCTCACACCGACCACAGCCTCCACAACAACAACAACAACAACAACCCACTCACCAACTTCATTCAATACCTACCAAGCATCGTTGTAGTTCTCTCTCTCTCTCTCTCTCTCTCTCTCTCTCTCTCTCTCTCTCTCTCTCTCTCTTCCTACCATAATAACAGAGCTAGTGTTCCAGACCTCGAGTGTTTGTCTTCTTACATCTTCAGTCTGTCGTCGTGGCCTTCGTTGTACATACATACATACCATACATACACATATTGTCTTGCTACCCTACACCAGTCACTCATTCGTTCTCACATCTGAAGCTCGCTGGATACAAAAAAGGTGTACATATGTGGATTGTTAGATTTTTTTTTTTTTTTCATTTTTTCAACCTGTTCGACACATCCTAGTGAAAATGTCGCCATTGAAGGAGGTCATTCATTTGTTGTGGTGATTTTGGAGTCGACACACGTACGCCTCTAAACGCTACAACAACAACAACAACAACAACAACAACAACAGTAACAACAACAAAAGTAAACACCTCCCCTACTAATAATGTGAATGATTCCTGCCTTTGACGAGATAGTGGTTAACTCTAATAACACACTTGTCGCTTATGCAAGAACAATAACATGATGAAATATCCCTATTGTTTGTCATACTTATAACTAGGATACCAACAATATATACTAATAGAATTACCTGAGGTGACTATATGATCAACTGCTGACTTTGTGTAACTTCAAGATACAAGTTTCATCTGTTTTAGTCAGCATCAGCAGTAGATGAACTTAGAACAACAAAGCCATGTTTTGGAGTATAGACTGTCCTGTTGAATTGGTGACTTGCGTTGCTTGAGTACATCTAGAGCGCCTGCGCACAGGAAGTGTAAAATAGGAAATGTGGATGTGAGGGTGTGAAGTCCAGTGTGCCCTCATAGTGGTGAGGGCAGACCAAGGGTGAGGAGTGAGTGTCTGGTTCTCGTGCCCTGTGTGTCATTCCTTCTTCGTCTTGGGTTGAGAATATCTGGTCTGTCCTTGGCTCCTTGGTAGAGAGCTTCACGGTCCACTTATAGACTATACCTGGACAACTCACAACAGCCTTCGTAGTAGCCTTCATCACCCATGATTATTGTCTCCACCTCCACCTACATTCCCTTCTCACCACCATCCATCGTCTCCATCCACGATTCCTTACACCTCCCCCCACAGTCACTTTAATCACCTCTTACCACATTCCCCATTCCTACCCACGGTCCCTTCTACCTCCACCCATAGACCCTTAATTCCACCTCCTTTCCACCTTCTCCTACACTTCCCATTTCCACCCACAGTCCCTTCAACCTCCACCCACATTCCCTTCCCCTTCCCATCACCACCACCACCACCAACAACAACACCCACGTCTGCTGTTAACTCCAGGCCTTCTACACCAAGATGGCTCCTTCCTTGGGTCTGGTCCTGTTCCTTGTAATACTTGGACTAGCAGGTTCCTCTTCGATATCCTCCGTTGACACAAGTAAGTTCAAGAGTTGTGTTTCTACTGGTGTACAGTATGCAGGGTTTAAAGAGTTGATTCTAAGAGTGTCAGTAGTGCCATATAACTCATGCACGAAGACTTTGATAACCTTGACCTTGGAATACTGAATATACACTACATAACAACACACACGTACACCTCTCCACATGTATACACCCACGTATACACACATTATAACTCTACAATAACATCGCCTTAATTAATGACCATTATGGACTCGATAGGCGTTAAGCTCCAATAACCAAACCGTGAACTTGGACACTAGACTATAATGCTTTGATTTTTCATGTTTTTTCTTCCATTATCAAAAGTTCACTTTGAACTTTCTGTCGCTACAACTTAAAACTGCAAAAGGATCATTAAGAGGGATACAGTTTTGATACATTGGGGTGCCTCTCCAGCGGGGCCCACTCACACCTTCCTATAATAATAATAATAATAATAATAATAATAATAATAATAATAATAATAATATGTCCAGTTTTACCTTATATATATGTGAAATGAAGTACCAAGTGAAGTGGGATAGATAAGTCACCTTAGTTACAAAACATTAGTTATCATTTCTTTATCAGTACCGTACATGGTGAAATTGAATGTAAACACTCGGAAGTTAGGCAAGCCATCACTCGTATTAACACTCGTATGTCACTATGTATCCTACAGAACTATAATCAGTGTCTGATGGTGACAGAGTTTATTATGTTTATTGTTGTAATTAAATAAGTGTAGCAGATACAAACCATGTACAGATAGTGACAATAACACGTGCAACTGTGACTAAAGGGGAGAGCATATTTTGGTAAATTGGAGGGATACTGATTCCTCCATACTATGCCACGAAACAGATTCCCTATTAGCAACGGGTTAGTCGTTTGTTTCCTGGCATATATAGTTCGGAGGAATCAGTACCCCTTCAATTCATTAAAATACAAGAACATGAAGGAAACCCCTTCAAAAGCTCCGGCTCTTAATGATTCAAGTGAAATGAGTGAGTGAGTGAGTGAGTTGAACCCCTTTTAAGAAATGGTCGCCCCAAGAAGAATGAGTGAGTGAGTGAGTGAGTGAGTGAGTGAATCAGTTGAAGCATTTTAGAAGTTGTCGCCCCAAGAAGAACAAGAACAATAATTACGATAAGACCTTGAGCTCTCGGCTGAGGCCGGAGCTAATAAGCTCTACCTTTACGTTGGTATTACACGGGTCAATTTTGTTCTGTGTTGTAGTGGTCCAATCTAAGGTTTCCTGCGTCCTTCAACTCGGTTTTAGAGGTGTAGAAGACAATGAGGAATCTATGTCAGGCATATTTAGCTCTAAATTGGAGGATGGTGAAAGGAAAATGGTGGTAATAATTGCCCGTGTGATAAAGCTTATAGCATTGTCATTACCGGTACTCGTTATGAAGCAGAAGAACAACTAACATAACAATTGAGAGAGTAGTTCATGAGCAACCCAATCAACCAACAAACAGATAGTGCCCTTTATATAAATATACCGGTATATATATACGAGTATACAATATTATATACATATATTATGCATATACTCATTACGGTATGGTGTATCCTTCATTATGACTCCCCAATATGTCTCTCATATTTTGTAATACAGTAGATCTTTTACGTCATTGTTGTTACTCACTACAGACGGGAAGTACAGAATTACTTATCATTCCGTGTCAATCAAAACTGTCAACCCTCGTCTTGTCCTGTCACAACAGTTAGGCGGGGTTCTCACCAATACGTTTGCAATCCGTTTGCACGGAGTCCGTTCACGTTGATGACGTCACGAACGTCCGTGTATGTGCCCAAACAGTGGGAATGCGGTGCGTGTCTCAACCTCACGTAGACGGACCACGTCCAACGTTGAGGATGAACTGAATTCATCTTTTTGGGTAGCAACGTTGGCGGTGGTGTCCGTTTATAATGTTGTTGACTCCTCAACATATGAAAATAATATGAATTAAACTTATTTGTTGGCAAAATGATACGATTTTATGTAAATAAAATAATAATCATAATATATTTGTGTATAGGGCCTAGTTCGTCAATTTATGTACGATTAATAAGAATGTACATTGGAACTGGAGGCTTGGCAACACAGCACTCTGGTGCTGGGTAAACAAACAACCTACCAGCCAAAACAGCAATAGTAGCTGCTCACTACATTAAAACACAATTATTAAAAGTTGAAGACCAGCCTCAGGTACAACAAAATGATTGAATTAAAAAAATATTTGATATCATCCATGATTCTAAATAATATTTGTAATGTAAATGCATATATATAGGTTGTAATTAAAAGTACTAGAAAACATCCACATTTTTAATAGGCTGATATGGTATCTAGTTTATTGGTTATTATTTTATGCCTTTAGTAAATCCTTGTCCATCCCCGGTAAAAACTGGGCCATATTCGCTTGTTGTTGATGTGAAGAAACGGGCGGGAAACGTCGCTCAACTCCTCTGTGTCCGTCTGGACGTTGTGTTCGTGACGTCATCAACATGAACGGACTCCGTGCAAACGGACTGCAAACGTATTGGTGAGAACCCCGCCTTACTGTCACTACCGATACGTCTCATAACAGGCACCAGTCACTCGTATGGTTTTCCTCATCCAAACATTACTATGAAACACAGTATATGACGTACAATATGAGATATTAATTAAGTTTTTCTAATATATATGCATACAGTGATGCTCTTAACCAACCTCTAGTAAGCATAATGTGAGCCCTATGAAGATTCCTCATAAACTATATAGGTCACTAGGCATATATAAATAGTGGATTGGTATAGCGAGACACAGACAGGGTATGGTTAACTTGTGAGAAAATTCGACAAGTAAGTTTGTTGATGAATGAAGTCAGGTACAAGATGGGTGTATCAAGTTTTAGTGACACCGTTAGCTTTATGAATGAGTACTGCTAATGAGTTCAAGGTGAAGAAGAGAAGTCTGGGTGAAGAGGGGTAAATAAATAAGCCTGTTTTATGAATCACTTTGTTTATCTCACCGGAAGCGATAATATTCCCCGGCTCACGTCTGGAGGCCTTTATCATTCAGGCCTCAGTCACTGGGGACAACACGTATGCCATACCACCACCCTCACTAAAAACCACTTCACTTCAGTAGTTATATACCATATAGAGTGGTATTATTAAACGAAGAAAAGGCTTCCTCTTCATCGTTCGCTTAATTCGTAATACAAAATAATAAGAATTGAGTAACAAACTGCCTTTTCCTTGTTTCATATTACCACCTCATGAATGCTGTCGAACACCTGCAGGGAAACGACGGATTTCAGAGTATATATTTATTTGAGGACATGCTCAGAGGAATTTTTGTTCAGTAGAATCATAGGCAGATTGTGAACATATTGGCACCATTTGAGGCAGAGCCTTATTGACCTTCCTCTATGTTGTTTCTTCAGATCAGAGGTCTCTTTGATTGTAGTAGCAAAACAAGGTCATAAAGGGTTCTTGTTAAATATTACTGATGTTTTTTTTTATATATTTACGCTGTGCTAAAGTATTTTTTGAGGTTTGTATTGTTTGCATCATTGTTATGACTACTGAACACTACATGAGGTAAACCTTTACAGGTTGGTTAAATAAAGTAAGGTGTTAGGTTAGGTTAGGTCCTTCTGACCTTTCCCGACAGTCTGACATTGTTCTTTGAACTCTGACCTCGCCTTCCATACTCCGACCTCACTATTTATACTCTAACCTCGCCTTTAATGCTCTGACCTCGCCCTATGTACTCTAACCTCGTCCTCTATACTCTAACCTCGTCCTCTATATTCTGACCTCGTCTTTTATACTCTGACCTCGCCTTCCGTAGTTTGACCTCGTCTTCTTTACTCTGACCTTGCATTTTATACACTGACCTCGCCTTCTATACACTGACCTCGCCTACCATACTCTGACCTCGCCTTCCATACTTTAACCTCGCCTTCCATACTTTAACCTCACCTTCCATACTTTAACCTCGCCCTCTGTAGCATAACCTCCTTGTCCTGGACCCTCGTTGTGTGTATGGGGTAACATTGGTCCTTTTAGGTTGACACGTGTAGCTGGGAGGATGCAACACTGTGCTATCACTGTCACATTATCTGAACGGAGCTGTCATTGTGACGGGACGGAAGAGGGTATATCAGAGAGTAGATTACAGTTGACGTTGGTTGTCGCATTATTTACACTCGACTGACTGTATATCTCACCACACCTTCTACATACACACTCATACTGCCTCTCAGTCTCTCTGTCTCTAAAACTACACCTTGTCACACCACCTACTGTACTGTACACCCTATGTACTGTATTTTACCACACCTATAAATCTACACACACTCATTCTGTCGCTCGTCACACCCTCCTGCTGCTCTCTCTCTCTCTCTCTCTCTCTCTCTCTCTCTCTCTCTCTCTCTCTCTCTCTCTCTCTCTCTCTCTCTTAACACTACATCTCACCACACCACCTACACCCTACTGTATCCTATATACCACACCATCCGCTACTACTCACTGTATCCTGTATGTATGTATCAGAGACAGTAAGAGACAGTAATGGTCAATAATTGCTGTCATAACTATACCCTCCACATACAGGACAACAAACAAAGGAAGTTTAATTAATATCTGTGTGTTTATATTTTTACTCCATTATGTTTGGTTGTTTCCGTTAGCCTCATTGTTTGTGTCTTTGTCGTAAATATTTATGGAAGTGTTGGTACATACATACATACATACTGTACATCCTTGTGCATATATACATCATTCATGCAAATTCGGCTAGACCTGTTCTGGAGTGTATCAGCCCATGTAATGTATATCTGTTTGTGTGTACAATAGTTATACAGGTGATTGGAGAAACGGGAATGTTTACACTTATGTATTATATGTATGATTATGTTTACACTTATACAGGTGGGTAGGTCAGTGGGAATATTTACACCCATGTACTGTATTGTATTGTATATCTGATTATGTTTGTTTACACTTATACAGGTGGGTAGGTCAGTGGGAATGTTTACACCCATGTACTGTATTGTATTGTATATCTGATTATGTTTGTTTACATTTGTACAGGTGGATGTCAGAGGAAGGATGACCCCAAGAAAGTGGAGGTAATGGGATGGCCCGTGACCACAGCCGTTCAACTCACATCGATGGCTGATGCTGCCGTTAAACTCCACTTTTTACACCACAATGTTACCCACACCACACTCACCCTTGCCAAACCCAGACACCAGGTAATGATAATACATGTAAAATCAATGTAAATAAAAAGGAAGTAAGTTAATGTACCTTCTCTCTATTACTGCACTGTATTTATTATATTGTCTCTATAGCATAAATTATACTGTACAGCCCAAGGTTTAAAGAATACTTAAACCTTGGTACAGCCTATATTATAAATGACGTGATTGAGTCCGGTTGAGTGTGAAGTAAACAGGAAATAGTATGTCTGGGAATTGTTGGTAATTAACTTCACACAATATTACAAAAGTCACACCACGCCTTCTTTCCCTCCCTCACACTCTCACATCAGACGTCATCACCCTCCCTCCTTCCCTCCCTCCTTCTCTCACATTCTTACATCAGCTATCATCACCCTCCCTGTCTCCTTCCTTCCTTTCCTCACATTCTCACACCCGCCAGTATCACCCTCCCCTCTTCCTCCCCCTTTCTTTCTCTTCCTCCTTCCTTCCCTCACATTCCCATGCATGCACACCACATTTCCCCCCTCACCACCCATTACCAACCACCTTTCCTCACTTCCACACACACACACACACACACACACACACACCACCTCATACACCTCTCACCATGCAACAACAATACAACACAACCCTCCTCCACCCAAGTCTTCCATCCTTGTAAATAGTGTCATAGTTTTTGTATGTATTTATGGGACCATGTGATGTAGTCAGAAAATTCGAGATATATGAGTCCTTCAAATATTGCCACGAAACGCCACCTATATGGAAGGAGTTTGTTTCGTGGCATGGTCAGGAGGAATCAGAAGCTTCCAATTTTCATACACGATCACAGGGTAATTTCATACACGATCACAACGTAATTTGTCGACTGAGTGTGTGCCAAGTGTTTTTTTATGTGTTACTGATATGCCATATTTATAGCCTATTCGTTTTGGGTATAATACAGTAATTATGTGTGTTGTAGGTTAGTAACTTAGTAATCCCATACGTGTTGTAGGTGAATCATGGTAGGCCTAATGTGTTGTAAGTTAATCATGGTATATGTGTTGTATATAGGTTTAATCATGGTATATATGGTGTAGGTGAATCATGGTATATGTGGTGTAGGTGAATCATGGTATATGTGGTGTAGGTGAATCATGGTAGGCTATATGTGTTGTAGGTTAACCATGGTATATGTGTTACAGATTAGTGGTATGATGATGGTTGAGATGAGAGTGGAGAGTGATGGTTCTAAGAATATCACCTACCCGGTTCTGGTGAGTCCCGACCATTGGACTAGCGTTCGTGTAAACCTTCACCTGAAGCGCCTCATGGTGGTGGTGGTGACGCAGGCTGGCTCACCACACACCACAACCTCTACCATCTTCACCACCAAGACTCAACTCCACCTTCTCCACCACCTTAGTGTCGATGCCATCACCTACTCTTGTACTGACGTGTGTCTCGCTGATGTGGATCTGGAATGTCTTCAGGGTAGGTGGTTGTGTCTGATGTTTTAAAAACCCACACTCACTCGCACAGTCATGGACACAGTTGGTTTCTTTAACTTTGCCTGCTTATTATTTAGATATTTAACTATTTCCATAGTAATATACTTTGCAGAGAGTGTTGGCTATACAATGGTTATATGACCAAACACTGATCAAGATTATATTAGTAAACTTCCTCAATTATTTCTCCTTTTAGATATGACGGAATGTCAATATTATTGTATTCTTCTTTTAGGATGTACTGTACTGTACACTGTTTATTATACTGTTACGGATGAAATTATCAACATTCTATGTTTCATCACGTAGAAACGTTAATAGTTCTGGCAAATTAATGTCCGGACGTATATGTCGTTTTATTTGCATTATTTTAGGCAAGAACAGAATTATATATTTCATAATTATGCTGTCATTTACTGTGAGCAAATATCGGTGAGTTTTAATTTACAAGAAAATTATTTATTATAATTGATTTATGTCTTTACAGGCGAGAAAACCCAACAGGAGAAACATCACGAGACCCATCAGCCTCAGGGAACAGATAGGGTTTACAGAGGAACCCCAGTGTGGCCTTTCATATTGGTGTTGGTGCTGCTGTTAGTAGTCATCTTCCTGTACCTGGCATGGAGTTATCAGCACCAACAGGTCAAAAGGAGACGCCAGAGGCAAGCCAATGTAGCCAGTGGTGGTGGTAGTAGGTCAAGCCAACATGGTAGAATATCAGGCGCTCCGAGGGAAATCAGCAACAGCAGCAGCAGCTATGTAAGTCAGGACACTAATTCGGACCAGAGTGTTAAGTACTCGACCGTCCTACTGGGTTATAATGGTCCCTGTCATGATGATCCAGATGCTACATGATTACATCACCCGAAACACAGGATTAATTCGTTGTCACTTCGTAAACAATGTTACAAGAAGGAGCTCGGCAAGTTGTCGTCACCATTATATAAATATTGATTGATTGATTGATTTCTATGGACGCAACAGACAACGATATGGAAAAGGTTGCCAACTCGAAGCTATGTACATGTTAAGAAAGGAGAGAGAGAGATATATCAATAAGAGGACATTCTCATGTTGGTGAATTGGAAGGTCTGTAATTCCTTCAACATATTATGTCGAGAAACAGGCGACCTTGATGTTACGCTAATGAGGGATTTGATTCTTGGCATAAGTTTGGATAAATCAGTAGCCATCCAACTTATTCTCTAAATAATTACCCCTTAGCCCATCTGAAAATCATCACTATCAAAATAGACATGATGGGAGTAAAAGAAGGTCATCTTATAATATAGTTTAGATGCGGAAGAGAAAACTATGTCATACCGAGTTAGCCTCGGGAAGTTTATGAAGGAATCGTGTAAACCCTGAAGCTCATGATTACCTCAGGTCTTCCCTATCCTTTCCTTCCCTTCAGCATTACATATTGTGAGGCTGAGAAAAAAATGGTTTGTTGACACGGCAGGAGAAATGAGGAAGCGACTGGCGGTTGAATGACAAAGCATATTTGTATATATAGGGCACCGAAATTCAGTTGAGAACCATATGGAGATAATATTTTCAACTGAGCATCAGATTAAAAAGTGACAGTAACACAGAGGCGCTTGATCATTAGTAGCTGTCCGGCAATGAACCAAGGATGACTGATGCTTATAGTGGCAATAAATTATAGTTACTTATTTAAGTAAATATATTTAATTAATGTATTTATGTTGTGTATGTTATCGTAGGCAAGTGTCGTCCAATCGCCAACCATTCTTGTGAAGTTGTGATGGTAGGCTACAGTCAGTCTGGAATCCCCTACGATACTGACTAGAGACCCTATAATAGTATATAGGGTCTCTAATACTGACAGGGGAGGGAGTGAAGTATTTCATCAGCCAATCAGCAGCCAGCATTTCATCAACTAATCAGCATCGAGTATTTCATGAGATTCTAGGAGTTATTGTGTCGGTATGATTCTTTGGTTTTATTTTTATTTTTCACCTTGTGTGTTAAGTGTTGTGTTATGTTGGTGTATAGTGTCGTGTGTAGTGTTAAGTGTTGTGTTGTGTTGGTGTAAACTTGTAAAGTATTGGGTGTTGTGTTGTACTGGTGTAAATTGTTGTGTTGTGTTGGTGTAAAGTGTTGTGTGTAGTTTTAAGTATAATGTGTAGTGTATATAGTGTGATGTAGACTGTGTGATATAAGATTGACCTGCTGATGACAGGGCAGGGTTGGCTAGCAGCCTAGCACACACACACAGAATTAAATATGTACTACCGGTAATATCGTAATAATAATATGATTGGAAGGTTATTTGAGTTTACAATGGTTAACATAGCTATATTGTTAATGTATGTGCATTTTAAACAACTGTGAGAAATAATAAAATAATAAATTTGTTGATAAAATGAATATCAAATATATTTAATCTTTCTCAGATTTGGCAAGGCATTGTTTTGTATGTGGCAACACTGCTAGTAACTGTTGCCAACCTTGGGGAATTTCTCCCAGAATTAGGAAATTCATGACCCAAATGGGGAAAATATTTCAATATGGGGAATTTGGGGCAGGAGACAGCAGCCTCGAGTGACACACCATACAGTTTTCCTTTCATGTATCCTTTTCGCAACAGTTGGGACTATGCAAGGAAATCTGCTGTTGAAAATGTACATTACAAAGATCCATCCAACTTCGTTCCTCTTCATAGAATTTATTTGGGTACCAAAGTTACTGCAAAAGTTGAAAATAACACCCATGCATGGATTATCAAAGCCTGAGCTAGAAGCTTTTCAGAAAAGTTGTTTAGGTTTCTTGATTGAGATATGTATGAGATTTCCATTTAAAAGATCCATACTTAAAATTATCAGCTTCGATCAGCCCAGAGTAGTCATGAAAAGGAATGTAGTTTTCATGGGATAATAGTTAAGAAAATTACTCTAGCTATGTATGAGCGTGATGAAAGTGACTCTGATTAATCAGTTGTGATGGTACTGTACCTGCACTGTTTATTTTTCAAAATGTTCATCCTTGTCTAATAACTATTATGATATTTTTTTCCATTAGTTAACTGTGTAGTGATGCATTGTATGCAACCTAATATATACTTTACAGTGTAATTTCACATTTATTTTAATATTTCCTATGAAATATAATGCAATATATAAAATGGAGAATTCTGGGGAATTTTTCCTTAGGATTCAAGGAATTCAAGAGTCCTCAGGTTGGCAACAATGCACGGTGAGTCGGTGACGGTCAGCTGAGTGAGTCAAGGTGGCGGCACACTGGGCAATTCGGGCTAACTTGCCACTTGCTTTTGCCACCTGCTGTGTATTTTGTTAGCCCAAACGTGTGGTTTGCGACCGACTCTTGCCGGGAGGGAAAACGGATAATATGTTGGAAGCAAGTCCGAGCAACTTGCTCCCAGCATGCCTCACAGATCGAGTGCTCAAATGAGCCATTATCTGTGTCCTTTATATACCAAGGAAAAACATATTGAGCATGCAAATCTTAGCTTGTACATGAAAATAGTTACTTCAATTAGTTAATCGACTCTGTAAATGTAGCAAAGAATTATATGAACAACACAAAATAGGTATTCAGTTTTTCTATTCACCATCACCTGTTGTTTTGTAAACATAAACAAACGCCCGATATCCAGAATGTCTTCATGTGCCTCTGAAAAATAAGGCCTTCTCGAAAGCTTAATTGGAAATCAGAGCATGTATATATGTTATTAGAAATATGCAGAGAACTTCCAATATTGTGGGATCCTGGACATGAGCAGTACTGTACAGCTGGACATTACACATCTAACGTTACCACCAATCAACTTAACTGCAGGTACAGTATATATCTTGAGGTTTTTTTATTTCCCTGTTTTAACTTAGATCATAGGTGCCCAAACAATATCATACTAAAGATTCCCAAACATGAGCCTCAGCCTATGAATCCCATGCAGATCCCAGTTGGGGAAATTCAGACTACACCTTTTCACCCTCAAATAAAAATAAAACAACTTAAGTTTAATATAAAACAACTAAAGTTTTATTTAGAACAACAGACTTCAAATTAAAACTCCTTAAGTTTATATTAGAACATCTGAAGTTTAATTTTAAATATTTGTATACCAGTACTTTAAAACACTTGAAGTTTGATTTTAATGAATTGAAGTTTTATTCAAATTATGTGAACTTTAAATTAAAATAAAGCAAGTAATATAGTTAATTGATTGTAGACTAATATATGTATATGTGATTTGTAATGTAAAGATTTCCTTACATAAATTACAATTTCATAAACATTCTTGATAAATTAAACATAATAACTGTGATTCCTTTACGGTCCATCAATAAAGTAAAAACAAATCCCATGTGATTTACAATAAAAAAAGGTAAATAAAATAAATTACCAAAATGCATATGCACTCACATTTACATTGGCTATGCTAAGATTAATGTGGCTCTTATTTTTCAGATGATGTCCAGGCCAAGTTTGTGACTTTCAAGGGATCCTTTCAACAAGAGGTGAAGAAGATCCACAACACACCGAGTGGGTCTAGTGGGGGTGCACGGCTAAAGTGGGAATTTTTTGATAGGATTGGGATACAAAGACAGTCATGGGCATGCTCGGTATCAGCGGACAAAAACTGACATGGATACATAATAAGTGTTTTTATCTTCAAGCACGGGATTGGAGTGTTAAAAGAAAGTGAATACAGTACCTGCGGTACTTAAAATGTTAAACAAACATGCTGAATAATCTAAATTTGTAATGAAGTACAATGATTACTTCTCCCTATATAACGGTAGCAACGTTATAGAATTAGCCAGACCTAACCTAACCAAATCTGGAACGGGTCAAACCACCCCAAAACTATTCGCCATTTGCATTATTTACATTTCCCAAGAACAGGCAAGCTGCCCCATACACTGCTCTGGACCGTGCTTGCTTGGATATGAAGACGGTTTTGGTTTCAGCGGCTGTACGCATGGATCATCTTCATATTCCTTTGGCCGTGATATTTATTAAATAGTACAACACTTGTGATACTATATATTAAACAGTATTTTCAAAACTTTTCTGTACTTTCCTTAACCATGTACTGTATTCTGTATTTAAGAAATTTCACCTAACACAATGACTACTTTTTTAGGTAATAGAAGTTAAGAAAATTCAAACCAAGACAAAATAAAACTTTGTATTGTATCTATTATTACTATCTAACCAAGCCAAAACAATAATGCATATAATATGCTCATATTTTAATTCTGTAAGTTGAAGACATGGACCAAAATGCATTTTATGCAACAAAATAATAGGTCTGTGATGAAATATGTACTACATTTCAACCTAGGTGAGTGGAATTATAAATGGGAATTTGATACACAAACATCTATTGATGGAGATGAAAGGTTGTTTGAGAATTTATTATGTATTCTCCAAATAATAAGGAATAGAGTTACATTGTACAGTATTCCACCTAAGCCAAATGCACATACTGTACTGTACCAGTGGCCTTTTTGGTATGTCTTTATCAGAGCTGTTTTCCCAATTTTTTTGTCTCATAAAATATTTATTTGTTTTATTACTTTTTTATATAGAGAGAGATAGAAAGTGGTGAGGGGAGAATAGTCATGTTCAGGGAAAGTTTAGTGTTGAGAAATGAATAAATTATGAAAACATAGGGGAGCCCAACCTAACCTACAGTATAGTCGTTTTTATGAATACTAATTTACACAGCTAATTTGACCTCAATATTCTTTACTCAAGCAAAATAATACTATCAAATGCAATAAATAAACATAGATATATATATTTACATGATCCAAACTACATTAACTTTAAATAGCACTTAATATAATTGCAAAATTCATCTTAGAATGGTCAAAAATAGTGGATTCCCGGTTAAATCCGGTTCCCTGTTAAATCCGCTGGCGATCACACGCAATCCTTCAGTTAGTTACCCCGGTTCCCGGGGTAACTAACTGAAGGATTGCGTGTGAACGCCAGCGGATTTAATTTGGAAGTTGGTTAACGGAGTGATGGCCGAGTTATGATGTATTTTGTAAAATCTTCCCCGCGATAATTACTGATACATCATACGTCAGCTGGAGATTTCGAGCCATTTTTCTGGGTATTATCTAGAAATATGGAGATTTCCTATTATTTTATCAAAAAATCTGAGATTCGACTAAAAATCAGGAGATATACGATTTATTACAACAACAACAAAAAACATTAATATTATAATCGGGTGAGGTTAGTAGGTGAAGTGTAATAAGGTGCTTGTTGGTGTCTACTACATAATAATTAATTAATTATGAAAAAATAGCAATAATAATAATAATGGTGAAAAATAATAATAATGATAATAAAATAACCTTTTGTATATATGATAGTTTAGGCTTTGGCCGCTAGGTAGACAGACGACGTCTTTTTATCCTACCGCAGACTACGATACAGCATGAATTTTTATTTTATTTTCCAATTTCATCCGTCTGTGTGTATTTCTACCGATCATACTGGCATGAAATGGGTGTATTAATTAAGTAAGCTTCACTATACGGTATAACGCGTGGTAATTAAGGCGTAATTAATGTGTAATTAAGGAAATAACGGCAATGCCTTGTCCGTCCTGGGAGGAATATTGGTCAGTGTTAAAATGGCTACGGTAGAGGAGGAGCCCAACGAAAGGAAATAATTGATAATTACGGTGGATAGAAGTGAGATAAACAATGGAAACTTTTGGAAAGTAATAGCTGACGGGTGAGGGAAATATCAAGTTAAGGTCCCGTAGAGGGCTGCTCGTGGGATTTATTAAGGCCAAAATGTTGTCCCAGGTACTAAATTTGTTGATGAACGGATATATAGAGGATCATTCAGTCTGCTAGATTAATTAAAAGATGGCTGGAGACGTCAAAGGAAATAAACACTTATTTTGGTGTAAAGGGTAAGTGGCCATGTGTTTTGTATATACTCGTGATACGTAGGGCCATGTTCAAGAACGTTTGTGGTGCTTACTATGGTGTGGTACCGGTACGATGGGTCCATTGACAAACAACAACCGTCGTACAGTACTACACCATCGTATACACCACGGATGTTTTTTTAATACGGCCCATAATTTGTGTTGCAGAGTGTTCCAGTGTCACTACTTAACGTTACGGTATAATCCCTAGTACCGGGACCAATGATTTTCTTTAATTTTAAAGGCACTATTAATATTTTCAAACATACTTACAAATATTACTTCTTTGTACTGTCGGAAGTTGATAGAGTTTAGTTACAGGTTATATATTGCTATGTATTATACTGTTTTGTATGAGTGTGTGTATAGTAAATTATTATCCACTAACAGTTACTGGGTATATGGATGACCACCAGTTAGATGGCACAACAGTGGAAGTCTGGAAGAGTACTTGAGGGAGAGAAACTTGAGGGGCAGAGAGCGAGAGCTGGACCAAGTAAGGAGGGACTGTTGGTACAGGGAAAACTGGACTCTTCTGCTGTTACCACACCCTTGGCGGGGGTGAGTTCATGCCTGGAGGGAACAAGGCCTCAGAGTCTTAGATAGAAGGTACAAAGAGGGTTTACTGTACACACATTCATTATAAACAGTACAATACACACCCATAACAACAACAGTACAAAACAAGGCATACTGTACAGCCAAAATAAAATAACCACCAACCCTTTCCTTACATTGTGCAAATAAATCAGTATCATATCAAAATATAATCACACAATACTTTACAACAACTCAACCTTCTGAATTATAATTATGAGGTGCTGCCAAATCATACATGTTGTTCTTTAGTAACAAGATATTTACTGCAATGGAATGAAAGTGTTGGTGGTTATTTGATTGTGGCTGAACATGGGTGTGTAATGTACAAAGAGGGTTTACATTACAAACTGTACAGTCGGCAAAAAAAGTTTCGTTACCACCTGTACGTTAATTTTATCATCGGGAAGTGCGGTAGAATTGATGGTAAATTTTTACAAGTTGTCACAACAGGATTTAACTGGAAACAAATTTATTTCCTAGAAGGATTTAGTGTGACTACCGGGACCTAACCTGGGCAGACTACCGGGATCTAAGCAGAAAAAAATATACAGTAGAAATTAGTCAGACCTCACCTGACCTGACCTAACCTAATCTGGACTGGGTCACACTACCGGGACCTAACCTAACCTAATCTGGACTGGGACACACTACCGGGACCTAACTATAAGAAGTAACTACATTTATGCAGCATTTGCAGAAGAAATGGTATATAGAAAAGTTGTTTGTAATAGTGAAATATAAACACTGGTAATAGAAAAAAAATTGAAATCGAGTTGTGGCAACTTGTAAAAATTTTCCGAATTGATACTCCGCTGACTGGGCAGCCGTGCCTCGTGTTGTCCGAGACGGCTATCGTCTTTGCCCCTCTGATAATATGAGGGCTGCAGCAGTGACAGCTCTTTTATATCAAAAGTTTAGCTGATTTTAAACTAAATTCTGAGTGTTCAAGAACTGTTATTATTTAACTATTCATTATTAAACATGAGTATTTTAAAACAAGAATAATTGTGAAATACCAAGAAAAGGTTGCACTAGCTGAAAGAACGTCATTCCTACTTGCCTGTCCATTAGACACTGATGGGCACGGAGGGTGACGGAGGTATATGTGACACTCGCGTCACACCTGACTCGCCAGTCAGGCATACCACCATTACATCACACTGTTAAAAGGATGGTAACGAAACTTTTTTTGCCGACTGTACAATACACACCCATAATAAGTGCAAAACAAGGCATTACTGTACTGTCATGGAGAACAGGTGGCCAAGGATTCAGCGAGTTAAAAAAAAAAATAATAATTCATGTGGTATTAATCCAAGTACTGTAGGTCCTCTATATAAGATGATCAAATTTAGCAAAACATATTTCTTTAACACAGGCTCAGTAAATTACTTACCGTAGTTCGTCTGTATGGTAATGCATAATAGAAGCCTGGGAAAAACACACACACACAGGTTCAGTAAATCACTTAGTGTGTATGGGAATGCATAACAGAAGCCTAGGGAAAACACACACACTATCCTTTTAACTCAGGCTCAGGAAATCACTTACAGTAGTCTGTATTATGCCTTCAGTGAGTGTAAAAAGTGGTGGATACAAGTATTTATTCATTGTACTGGTATGTCAAAGGTGTAGGGTACAGTTACTATTGCTTTTATGGACCGTGTCCCACTGTTTTTTGGAAATAACTCTGTAACTAAAGATTGAATAAGTACCGTATGATGTCTTGCCACGGGTTATTTCACACCTTCCACTAATTATTTGCATTATAATGGATTACCAAAGTGAATAATTACTGATTCAACCTTTAGTTCCAAACTTATTTCCAATAAACAGTGTAATACACTTGTGATACATAATTTCTGACCAGGGAGTATTACACCAAGTCATGGCCAGAAGCAGGCCATACTTTTAATTCACATATTAAGGTATAGATCTAGAACTTTTCCGTATATATTGACTATTAAAGTAGTCACTGATATAGTTTTTTATATGAAATTCAGGTAGGCCTATGGATAAAAGAGGAAATGGAACTCGTCGACCTCCTGGTCAGAAATTATGTATCACGAGAACTTATAGTGCATCCAGATTGTAACCCTAACCTTTTATATTTCAGGATGAACACCTTGATTTGAGGATGATAGAAGACTGTCTGAGGCCTGAAAGACCCCATAGGACGAAGGAGATGGAAGATGTGGGACAGCAAGAATGAAGAAAATAGAAGGAAAGGAAGGACAGGGAAATGATGGAGAGGTGGGACAACAAGCACCAAAGCAATAGAAAAGAAGGAGGATGAGAATTGAAAGGGGTGGGCATAACACTGAATGCCTCTCAATTACACATGTAATCAAGTATCCAGTCAATGTTTTTCAAGACCACCTTCATATCAATATACTTTGCACTTCTCTGTAGGTATGTATTGGTTACTCTCTGGTGTTCTTTTATATACAGTTGACCCATGATATAAGATTAATTCATTTATAACATAATTATATCCTTTTAACACAGGCTCAGTAAATCACTTAGTCTGTGTGGTAATAAATAGAAGCTTGGGAAAACACATACAGTACACTCCATTTAACAGAGGCTCATTAAATCACTTAGTTAATCTGAATGGTAATGAACAATAAAAGTCTGGGCAAACATTTGGTGGTCTTCAATGAGGGACAGTGTGTAATATGAAGGGATGGTGGATGCAAATATTTATGCATCATATATCCAGGGTCTACTGTGTATCATTTATGCCAATTTTAAAACCTTCCTCCCTCCCATTTTTATACAACCCTTAGTTTTTAGCTCTTTCTCCATTCCCCTTGAGTAAGAGACATTAAATACAGTATATATACATTTTTTTCCTCCACGCTTCTTATTCCATACAGTCAGTCCCTCGTCTTTAGTTCTTTCTCCGTCCCTCTCTAACAATGAGGCATCGTAGGTTTTACAGGCAGGTTTAGACAGCCTTGTAGTAATTGTAATTGTAATAGACCAGTTTTACTTTTAGTTGTGTAATAGTATTTGTGATGAGAATACTTTCAAGCCCTCAGCTCAGCCCCAAAAGCATCTCATTCACAATAGACATGTAGTTATACACTCTTCCCTAAACTTTTACACTGATTCTATTATCACACAGGACTCTTGACATCTTTTTCCAGTTATTTCACCCTGACTGTGTGTTATTTTTGCAGTAGTCTTGCCTTTCTGTATGTTGTAAACCCTCGAGAACAACAGTGTGTGTAAGAATTCTCATGGCCAGTAGTACTGTACTGTACTGTATATTCCTTCTCACAAATCTTTTCTCATTTTTTCTTTTACTATCCAAATTAATTAGCTTTCATTTTGCATCATCCATAGTCTAATTAGGTTGTTGTTGTTGTTGTAGTTCCCCAAACGGTCTAGCCGAGCAGTCCAGAGTCACCATGGTTGACCGAAGCCACGGAGGTGCTCGGACCCCCAAATGGCCAGGGAGATAAATTAATTGGATTGTATTTTGTACTATTCATATATTAATTAGATTGTATTTTGTTACAGAGTTGTGGAGTAACTGGAGTTGTACAAGACTTAACCACTTCATTGTTTGTTCCATCCATCAACAACAACTATAGGTTATTGTGAGTATTTGTATAGTTACATTGGACCATATTCAAGAACATTCATGATGCATATGATGGTGTGGTATCGGTACGGTGGCTCTATAAAAATATGGTAGAGCCTTCGTACCAGTATCACGCCACTGTAGACTCCATGGATGTTGTTGCATATGACCAGTTGTTTTATCTGTGTGGGTGTTTGGTACAGTCATCCAAGATTTTTTATACATTAGTACAGTGTTAGTGGTAAATCTGGAGTAACTGATTTCTCCAAGCTATTCCAAGTAACAGCATCAACAGAACACCTGTCTTTTTGTTAATGTTTTCCTATTGCTTCCTGACATACTTTGGAGGAATCAAGGCAATCCATCATGCCAAATGTATACTACCCTTAAATATAGGTATTTGTTATTTTTAATTTTAAAATGTTCATACACTTTTGGTACATTGGAGTGCCTTGATTCCTCCAAAGTATGTCAGGGAACAACAGAACCATATGAACAAAAATACTGGTGTCCTGTTATTGCTTGGAATATTTTGGAGGAATCAATTGCTCCAGATATACCACCAACACTGTACTGTTCCCTTAAGGATCCCATGATAGTGTATGAAAATTAACAGCTTTCCGATTCCTTCTAACCATGCCACGAACCAAGCTCCCTCCATATAGGTGTGTGTTTTGTGGCAATATTTGGAGAAATTATTTACTCCAGATTTACCACCAATATTGTACTGTCTTCTTAATGTAGACTTGACACACAGTTCTCATACCACCATGCTTGTATCTGACTGTACAAATCACTTTCTACTGTATATGGCTCACTTTGTGTTAAGGGGAAATTCTTTTGTTGGAAGGTCTGTGACTCCTCCAAACTATGCTACCACACAGATCCCTTAATTATTAATACCATTGAGGGTATCTGTTTTCTGGTAGAGTTAGGAGGAATCAGTAGCCTTCCAATTTACCAACAATAGAATCTCCCCTTAAGAGCAACCTAATTGCACTGCATGATTTATATAATATAAAGTTTGTATGTACAGTAGCTTTGATTTAGAACAATATTATACTGAACACAAAAGGTTTAACACTAATTAATCTGTTTGCTTTGCAGGTGCGTAGTGAGAGGAGGAAGAACAGAAGAAAGAAGAATACGATGCTTTGCAGGTATGTAGTGAGAGGAGAGAAGAAAGAAGAATACGATGCTTTGCAGGTGCGTAGTGAGAAGAGAGAGAGGAGGAAGAAAGAAGAATACGAGAGGAGAAGAACACAAGAGAAAAACTAGTTGTAGAGAGAGGAGGAAGAAAGAAGAATACGAGAGGAGAAGAACACAAGAGAAAAACTAGTTGTAATATGAGGAAAAAATAAATTATTAATTTATTATTCTTTATTTTATTTTTACACCTATATCATTAACATACATTCCACCAGGTGAATATATCAATTAATTTATACCTGTAAGGGTGTAGGGTTCAATTAAAAATTATTGATGTTATTATAATACTGTACTGTGTGTATTTCACACAGACAGACAAGTATTATAATAACATCAGTGATAATTTTATACCTGTAAGGGTGCAGGGTTCAAATATAACTTAAGGGGATAGTGCAGTGTTGGAGCAATTCATTCCTCCAAATTATTCCAAGCAACAACAGGACACCATTGTCAATCTAGTCATGTTGTTTTCTGGCATACTTTGAAGGAATCAATGTACCATAAGTCTATTATCCCCTTAGTGTTATTATAATACTGTGTGAGACAAATCACACAGGTATTATAACAACAGTAACAGATTGTGTGAAGAGAAACATCACACACAGTAAGTCCATAAAACACTCACAGAAATTAGTGATGCTTGTACTGCTGCTGTTGTTGATGGAAGGATGAACACGGTGTACAGCTGCACTTCACAACAACTCTGTAACAAAATACAACCTAATTAATTTATGCATAGCACAAATCACATGAATTATTACTGTATTGCAATATATTACCAATACTGTGAGAGAAATGGAAGGGAAGGAAGGGATGGCACGAAAAGAGTAGGATTCTGCCCTAGCCACACCATCGAAAGTACCAGCCAGGTATTATACATATCAGACAATAACTCTACAATATACAACAATAATAACACTTCCTTAAGGGGAGATTCTCCTGTTGGTGAATTGGTGGGTAACTGATTCCTCCAAACTATACTATGAAATTGATCCCCTATTAGTATCATTGAGAGAATCTGTTTCCTGGCATTGTTTGGAGGAATCACAGACCTTCCATTCACCAACAATAGAAAATGTCCTTAACCAGTGGACCAAATCAATCCAAATATGAGTAAAGTACTGTTACATTACTGTACATAAATAAATGAATGGGTCATTTTCAAGAACATTGGTGTGGCAACCATACGGTACCACACCACCAATATTCGGTAATAGTCTAGTGTTGGACCATAATCAGGTTTGGACTGAAGGCTTGCAGATTGCAATGTTTTATAGTGGTTTTTTTTAATGCATTTATTGTTCAAGGCTGTCGCATTTTAATGTTTGGGGAGATACCTGATTATGGTCCAACACTAGACCATTACCCAATATTCTTGCATACGACCCAATGAATAAATATATGGTCAGGTATGAAAGTGTTGTTATTTGTGATGTCCTCATAACAATTATCATCATCTCACCATTGAGTAATAACTGTAGTGATGTTAGTCAGTCAGTGATGAGGTGCCAATGTGATGTGTGTATCTTCATAACATCACTACACATCCTGCAATACAACCAAAGTACATACTGTACAAGTGTGATATATTCAACTTTAATCGACTCTTAATAACTAAACTACACAACCTGCAATATACCCAAAGTAATTTTTTTTTTTCTATACAAAAGGCTTTCATCTCCATGCTGGAGGTAACTCTTTGCTAGAGAAATGTTACAGAGGGGGGGTTCCCCATTCTCCTCACTCCACGTTAAATACTGACACTGAGTTCTTCTCTGACAATTTTATGTTTGCAGCACAAATGAGCTTCCTTCACATTGAGTTAGGTCAAGTTTCAAACTGTAAAATAAAATGACTACAATGAAGACAATAACATTCTCTGCAGAATTTTTTATAAAAATGACAAGTACTGTATATTGTACTGCCTCAGATGGTAATTTATCAATGTGTTATGCTGTAGGTATATGGTATGTGTAGAGGATGATTATATTGAATATAGAGCCAATAGTTTAGATATGATATTCAGTTTTATGAACAAGTTATACATGAAGTGAGAGAGGGACTTGTTGTGTTGGTCAGTTAACTAAGAACATAAATAATGTTGGTGTAGCCAGGGTACCACCACACCATAGACAGGCAGTAAGGGACTTGTTGTGTTGGTCAGTTAACAAAGAACATATTATGTGATGTTGGTGTAGCCAGGGTATCACCACACTACAGACAGGGAGTGAGGGATAGATATTGGTTAGTGTTGGAAGTGATACTTGTACAGTATGTAATGGACTGGGACTGAGATATTAAACCATTATTATACCATCCGGAATACATAAGTAACATAGTCTAAACAAGTACCGTAGCAAGTGAATTGACTAGGGCAAACTAACTGGGATAATTTACTTGATATCAAGTGAATATTGTGATGATACCGAGTAGATATTAATAACATTTTGATAGAGGATGATGATAATAATGCATTTATATTGATGTTGCCTGTTCTGTTTGACAAGTTTTTACCCAATAACCAATAAATGGAGTTTGTGTACCATGTAACAGGTTGTTTCGTTACCCTCATATGATTCTAGCTGCTGTTGGGCGGTTACATGTATTGGAAAGAAAAAAATACTGGTGCCTTACTACTGAATATTAAAACATATGAAAATTAATAAACTCTTGTGGCATTGTTTTCAGAGATACCTGTGCTGTGTGTATGTGACACAAACATCTTGGAAGCTATCAATACTACCTGTCATTTATCTAAAAGGGGTGATCAGAGAAATATGCTTTGTAGAAAGACATAAACTCCTTCCTCTATGCAAACTATTGCATACACTCAATTAATAATAAATTCTATAACTCACCTAATTTTGGATGAACCTTCCCATACATCTCATAGAGCTGCATTATCATGGCACAGCTGTGGTCCTTAACAAGGTTGATTGTTTCCAACATCATACCATTCACCACTACTGTACACTGATCCATGTCTCTTGTTCCTCACTGGGGAGAAAAGATATATAGTGTTATGTTAGAAGGATAACAGTTCAATGAAGGAAGATTACACAAGGTTATCTTATCTATCTATAGCTCTGATGCTCCCCCAAAGGATGGCCACAACAGAAGTTTCCAGTTTTCACTGTTCTAACACTCCCTCCTTTATTTGGTGAAGCCCTCCTCTACCCCTCACTTCTCCCTCCCAAGGTTAGCCTATAATCAAAGATATACAGTGTTATGTTAGAGAGATGACAATTCAATGAAAGATTGGACAAGAAAAAATTATGCTATACTAAATATATACAGCATTATGTTAAAGTGATGACAGTTCAATGACAACTCAAGGAAGATTAGACAAGAAAAAATAAGGTAATATTTGAAAATATTATAAATATACAACTGTAAATACTAGAGCAAGTAGACCCAAGTGTTGTGTTGCTGATGCCAAGGTGGTGTGGTTTCATGTTGAACTCATATGCTTGTTGTTGAACCTTTGCAGACTGCAGTAAGCCTAGAATTGAAGTGTTCTCATTAAATACCTCTTACATCTTAGCTAATTCACTAAGATTATCACTACAATATTTAAAATTACAAAGGAAGGTCCCCATTGTCCAAAATTTAAGCAAGTACCGGTATACAATGTAAAGTAACATAATGCAAACATACGAGGTAATAAAAATAAGAAAGGGAAAGTTATTACAGAAATAAATGTCAGTTACACACCATTAAGAACAGTTGTCCACAGGATTTCTTACACAGGCTATATGGAAAAAGAGGTATTATTGTGGAAGCATTGTACTGAATGGTCTACCAATTTACCAATTGACTCATCCAACAACCTTAATATTAATGTTGTATTGCAGTTACATTGTCTTAAATTTTCTATATGTTGTAAAGTTGTAAATAATAAAACACAACAGCATGTGTACCAATTCTTGTGGTCAATAGTTACTTATTGGATATTCTATGCCCCGCTCCACCAGCAGATGGTGCTCCGCAGGGCCTCTCTCAATATTATTAAACACTATAATCACTTGTAATACTCATATCATCTGTGTCGTAACACTCAGTCTTTTCTTAAAAGTCGGGCAATTTTCACTACTCCGGACATTTAATGGTAATCCATTAAAGAGTCTTGGTGCACATAGTAGAGTGCAATGGCAGCTGATTGCCCCATATCCAAGATAGGTCATATTTTGAAATTGGCCTGACCTAACCTAACCTAGACCGCAGCAGGACTACCGGGACCTAACCTGGGCAAACTACCGGGAAATAACCGTGGTAAAGTACATGAAATGACCGGGGCAAAATACTGGGACCTAGCGAGATCTGTATTTATTGAAAGAATTGCCATTTTTTAACTAGCAGTGTTGCCAGATCCGGCTAGATCCCAGTATTTTGCCCCGGTCATTTCATGTACTTTACCACGGTTATTTCCCGGTAGTTTGCCCAGGTTAGGTCCCGGTAGTCCTGCTGTGGTCTAGGTTAGGTAGGGTCAGGCTAATTTCAAGATGTCCCATTTGCATATGCCCTATCTTGGAAATTGGGCATTTGCTGAGGAAATGCCATAGAAGAAAATAGTCATAGAATTGTCTAAATAAGTGGGTAATGAAGGTAGAAAAACCGTAAGTTACACAATTAAGATAATTCTTTCAATATCTAGTTACCTTTTTTTTAATTATTAGCGATACATTTCACAAACATGTCTTACCATTGTCAACGTAATCTTCTGGACTGAAATGCATCCTACAGATCACAGAAAACCTTGAAGGCGACCAGTCAGTAATAAACTAATAATCAGTAACCACAACAACAACTACACTCGCCCAGCAGGTAAACAAAACAAAACAAATAAGCAGCAGGGTCTTGTACAGTGATGCCACTCTGAAATGTTCAATATCCCAAGACTAGCGCCCCCAAAATCCCAAGATTGGACAAAATATCCCAAGATTAACAAAAATGATAATCCTCAACTGAAATTTGAAGACTTATAGAACAAATATAGGCAGAGGAGTGGAGGAGTATTACTACCACTCCCTCCTGGCTCTTCAGAATCGCTCATTTTAACAATAAGTGGTGCCAAGCCTGACCTTGTATATAAAAATAATAATAAAAATAAATAAAAATCCGTTCCATGAATGTCTAGAAATCCCAAGATCTACAAAAATATCCCAGGCCAAGTCCAAAATCCCAAGATCTTGGGATGAGCAGGGTTCTCATCATGAAGTATTTTTTGTGATATTACCTTAAAAAGTGGGTTAAAAATACCTTAGATGTAGCCAAATTTCCTTAGATCCTGAAGTAGGTGACCATATAGACATATTTTTAACCCTTGACACACGATGATTTTGTGTAATTATAATAGTTTTTTTACAGCAATGCACTTTTCTTTACGAAGACCCTTGAACTAGCGGAAGAATAGATAATATTTACCTTAGATTGTCAAAACTTTACTTTAAATGGCCCCAAATTACGGTAATCTAAGGTAATTACATTAAAAATTAGAGCATTGTGAATCTGTTTGGTTAATCCTTATCCTGGGACTGTCCGGGTTTATGACTGTATGAGTGTTTATTGTCTTCACTTCTACTATAATAAAACCATTCTAATAATGTTGTTATCTCAAAGTATATTTTCAATGATTGGCGTTATATGTACACAAATAAAAAAAGATAAGTATTGAATGAATTACTGTTATAGCGTACGGTTTTTCTACCTTCATTACCCACTAATTTAGACCATTCTAAGACTATTTTCTTCTATGACATTTCCTCCGTAAATGCACCATTTCCAAGATATATTCAAATGGGGCATTTTGCAATATTAGCCTGACCTAACCTAACCTAGACTGCATCAGACTACCGGGACCTAACCTGGGCAGACTACCGGGAAATATTCGTGATAAAAGTAAAAAAAAATGACTGAGGCAACACTGCTGCAAAACGGATTTTTTTTCAATAAATACCCAAAAGGTTATTTACCGTTATTGTGTAATGTTTTTCTACAGGTAGAGTTAATAATTATATAAAATGTATGCAACTGAAAAAAAGGTGAAGAATGAATGAATTAATTATGGTCGAGTAAATGCAATGTATATGCAACTGAAAAATAAAGAGGTTGAAGGGAAAGAATGAATGAATAAAAGGTATAAAGCTAAAAAAAATATATCCGACTGAAACAAATAAAAATGGTGAAGGAGTGATTGATGAATGTATAGATGGAGAGCAAATAAAATGATGGGTGCTATACCGATTCATAACGTATTTGATTTTAAATTTTTATTATCTACAATACATTTTAATCGGTGATATTTATTTTATAATAAATATACATGTACTGTACTACATCTAGATCAAAAGTAGGGTAGTATTATCAAGGGAAGATTATCTTTTTAATACATTAGTGCTTTCATCCCTCAAAATATATATGCCAGCATGTTTCCTCTGGCATACTTTGGAGGAAACAAGGCACTCTAATGTGATATATGTTTGTTATCCCCTTTAATGCATCACTCCTTCCTAAAAACTATACAATTATATTTCAGCTTAGAGTCAACAATTATAGATGTGTAATACAGTATATATACTGTGTACAGTTAAACCTCGTTATTTCGGACTAATAGGGGAGAGAGGGTGTCCGTTTTTGCGGTTTGACCGTTATAGCGACGAATTTTTACGAGGGGTACAAAAAAAAAAAAGTGTACAAAAATTACCACAAAATATAGATACAGTTGACTCTCGAATAACGCAATTTTGAGTAATGACTGAAATGAGTGTGGGACATCCGTGGTGGAGGTGGTGGTAGGGTGGGAGAGTAGGGGGAAGAGGGGAGATAGTGTGTGTGGTAGTGGAGGTGTTTCCTTCTCCTTTCTCTGTTTGAGAAAACCCTTCCTTCTTGATATGGAAGGACATGACCTTCCGTTTTGTAAATGCACCACCTGACATGAAGCTGGTGGTTAAATCGTAAATTACTAAAAACGAGTGAGTCAAACACAAGGTGACAACTCATGTTAGGTCTATATTCCCTTGACCTTGGGCTAGGGTGAATGGAGACTGAGGGTAAGGGGGGGGGGGGGAGTGGTAGCAACACACACACACACCCACGCTTGGCAGACGACAGTGATATCATTTCGTAACATGTTCATTATGATTTCACTCATTTTGTATAAGAACTCCTCGGATTTATTCGCGAGTCAACTGTATATATACATAAATAGGTATGTAATGATGTGTAAATAATATACCTACTGTATAATGTAAACAATATAATAGAAAAAAATAGAGAAACAAAAATTCAGAAAAAAAATCGCAAGCTGATTACGTCCGTTATAACCAAAATCCGTCATAACGGGGTCCGAAATAACGAGGTTTAACTATATATACATATAATATATATAATTTTTTTTGGCACAAGAGAAAGTAAAGTACATAATTATGGGGATTACAAACTATCACCCTGACTCCCATTTGGGGGTCCGAGCATCTGCGCGGCTTCAGTAAACCAGACTCGGGACTGCTCGGCCAGACAGTCCGGGGAACTACAACAACAACAACAACAACAACAAAGTGTGATTGTACTGAACATGTGTAAAGATTAAGTTTGTAAAGAGAAGGCTAATGATGAATGGAGATTTGCAGCCCTGTGTGTGTGTTGTGTGGATTATGTACTTGAACACTTATCAGACTTAACAGTGTGTGTGTGTGTGTGTGTTCCAAACAGACTATGAAATGATCGGTAGCATGTACAGTACTACATTCCAAGAAATAAATGGGGGATAAGTAGGGAAGTGATATGAACTTTGTTTCATTTACAAGGATGGTAGTGGAAAATTAGGTAGAGCAGAGGGGAGAGTAACACTTCAGATAATGAATATATTTGGAGTACTGTAGACTCTGGATATACAATGAATAAATACTTATAACAATACTTGTCACCTCCAATACATTTTATACTCAGTCTGTCAATGAAGACTACAAATATATTAGACAGAGACAAAAGGGAGAATCACACTACTGATAAGGGATATATGTGGGGTATTGTAGACCCTCAATATACAGTACAGTTAATAAATAATTGCATCGACCACTACTACATTTTACACACAGTATATAATTATCATGGTTATAAAGATGATAGACTATGCTTGTTAAGCTGGAGTGCCTTCATTCCTCCAAAGTATACCACAAAACAAAACTTAACCACTTACCACACTGACAGTGTGTGTGTGTTGGTGGGACACTTTGAACACTTACTAGACTAACTGTGTGTGTGTGTGTGTGTGTTGGAATAGTCTCATTGCAGTAATAGCCTAAATGGTAATGGCAACTGTAAACCTACTTTTGCACTAACCTGTACAGTACAGTATATTTTAAGGTGACAAGTGTGTGTGGATATGTCATGGTGGTGTTAAACAATATACAGTTATATCACTCTATGGGTGTTGTCGTAAATTACATACACTAAAGTATATTACCGGTATATATTATTTTCACATTTATAGAAAAAATATTACTCCTTTACACTAATTCATTTGTGTTGATTAAAGACACTTTGGTTATGTTACAGTAATGCCTTGTTTTGCACTTTTGGTAATGAATCTATGTATATATAGTTGTTGTTGATGTTCTCCCGGGGCAGAATGGCCTCCTGCCCCACAGACCCCTGGTACACTCTGGTCGCAGTGAAAAGACAAATTAAAATAAAGGAGGGGCTGGCCCTATATGCCTGGGCTACCAAAGCACATCCCAAGGAAATGGGACCAGAGCTTACTGGACCAGGGAGTCTGGGGTATATATATAGTAAACCCACTTAGTACATTATACACCCCTAAACTCAGTGGGTAATAAGGGTTTACTGTACATACTACACAGATTCAGTAAACTCTCTTTGGACATTCCACACCCATAACCTCAAGTGGATAATGGGGACTTAAATATTGAACACATATTTATTAAAACAGTGCAATACACACCCATAACAACAACAGTGGAAAACAAGGCATTGCTGTATTGTAAAATGTGGCATTGCTGTAACTGTAACAACAAAATTTGATTTTGATGTGGTATTGTACAATTGTATTGCTACAGTAGACCCTGGATATACAATGATTAAATACTTGTATCCATCACTTTATTTTACATCCAGTCCCTCATTGAAGACCACCAAATGGTTTCCCAAGCTTCTGTTATCCATAACCAAACAGACTAACAATTATAAGTGATTTACTGAGCCTGTGTTACAAGAATATTTGTGCTAAATTTAATCATCTTATATCGAGGGAATACTGTATTCTATTTACACCAGATTTGAAGCTAAATTAAGTTACTGTATTTGAAGAACCAACTAAAAAATGTGGTGTACAAGTTTAAATGGTGAATAAGACACTTTTGGTACATTGATGTTTTGATCCTTCCAATATATGCCAGGAAATAGAACCCCATTAACAAATATATTGGTGGCCTCTTGTTGCTTGGAATAGTTTAGACTAAACTTTAGAGGAATCAGTTACTCCAGATTTACCACCAACACTGTATTTTTCCCTTGAAATAATGGTAAGTGTCATATGGTTAACCTGAGGAGAGCATAAAATATTGGGCCGAATACCCACGATGGTTTGGTATTGGTATGATGACTCCATAGACAAACTACACAGCCATCATACTGTTACCAAGCCTTTGTCAACACCACGGATATTCTTGCATACAATGGACCGATTCATATCATGTGATGTGGTGATAAATCTGGAGCTTTGAATTCCTCTAAACTATTTCAAGCAACAGGACACCATTATTTTCGTCAATCTGGTCCTGTTTCCTGGCATACTTTGGAGAAGTCAAGGCATTCCAATGTACCAATACTGTACGTATTACCCTGTTAATGAACCGTTATGTAAGATATATAATTGTTAGCTGTTGCTTCACTAATACAGTAACTGACTGCACATATTAAAACTCCAATACCATCACTTTCATATTAAACAAACTGCCCAAGTAATTTTTGTTATTTGTAATATTTAGATCCTTAAATACTGTAGTAAGATGTGATTGAGGCAGAAATCCAGAAATCAATGTAAAAATACTCTGGCCATAAATTTTGTTTAATAAATACTTGTAACCAACACTTCATTTTACACTTAGTCCCTCATTGACGACCAACAAATGTTTTCCCAGGCTTGTGTTATTCATTCCCACAGACTAATGAAGTGATTTACTAAGTCTGTGTTAAAAGTATAGTGATAAATTCAGTCATCTAATATTGAGGACCGAATTGCAGCTAAAACCAGTCAAATAAAATGTAAGGTACTGGTACAGTCGGCCACAGGAATTTGTAAACAGAGCATTGGTTAAAAGGTGTTTATTCTGAACATATATACTGTACTGTAAACATTGTTTTGCTGACTGATTCAAGTATTAGTCAAATAACATAACTAGAAAAGTTTGGTGTTAGGAAATTGAAGTACAGTACAGTACTAAATTTTCTAGTTGTTACGAACCCTTGATGTCACAGTGGTGTATATAAATTCCTGAGGCTGACTGTACATATTATTATATTACAGTACCGTACTATAAACACTATACTGTATACGTATATATTATGTAATATTCTGAAAATATTTACAGTACTATTAATATTAATGATGTAAATGCACTCGATCAATATTCCAGAGATATACTTTTAGAGAACTCAAAAACTACAGTACAGGATGCAGATATAACCAAAAATAGTTAGGGTGGTACAGTATTACTAAACAGGTTTGACGAAATCATCTCTTCATAGCTGAATTTATATTAAAAAAAAAAAAAAAAAAAAATCAACCAGCAAAAAGATGTTTTTTCATCAGAAAAAGTTTAATAATACCACCCTTTGTATACAGGATATCAGCTGTTTATATTTACAAGTAATGAAAAAAGGATAAACTTCATGTTACAAAAGTTTCTTCCACATTTCATAATAATATTAAATACTACAATCATTTTCTTAGGTTCAGCTACTCACATACTCATGTAGTATAATTGCCGGCACTTGTAACTGGTACAGGAAGAGAGGGCTGACAATACTGGCTGCACTAGATATAAATCCTGGCAACTGTACAATTGCACTGTACATTTTGCACTGAAAAATTCTAACAAGGCAAACCTTTATTTAGAATATAATAGCATCTTGCTTAACTACTCCAACTTGGTTTGCAAGCACCCTTGGAAATTGATCCATTCAAAATCCCAAGTGTATTCACAGGGAATCGAACCCTGGACCAACATATTGGTAAACCATTGTCCTACCATGTTGGCCATAGAAATAGTTCATTGGTTCAGGCTTGAAATTGTGACTTTATATTCCTAATGTGGTCACTACAAATTAGTGTTTCATAAGTCTAAGGTAAGTCTCTCTTTCCTAAGTATACACACACAACTATGGGGTAATGCAGTTACAATACCTGTACAGTACTGTATATTTTTATACTACTACACTTCATTGGTTGAGTTTGATTAATTGTTTGGGAATATAGGACCAACCATATGTAAGATCATCTGTGGTGTTGACGATGGTGTGGTACCTGTAATATGGCTCCGTTTTTGTCTAAGGAGTCGTCGTATCAGTCTCATGCCATTGTCAACACCACAAATGTTTTTACGTATGGCCTATACTTGCTATATACTGTACATATATCACTATGTTATATTTTAGGCCAATGATGCCCTTGGATCCTCCCATTCACCCAAGGTATAAACTGAAGCTGACCGACGTAGATCAGAATGGTTTATCTCTGGTGAGTTCATATAGAGTTCACTGTTGGCTCTTGTGAGATTTCCTTTATTTTGTCTTGAAAATTGAACAGGTTGATCTGTTGCTGTTGTTGAAAATGTAACAGGTTGGTTTGTTGATGTTGTTGTTACACGTTGCCCAGCCAAAACAATACATGTACTTTTATCAATTTTCTCTTCGTTTCCCCCTTGCATTGTTTGTATCATCTGCTGTTTTTCTTTCATGGTGCAAACTACATTATTACCCAGCTGTGTGTCTGATGATGGAGTGTACAGAGATGATGGAGGTTTTATAACATCAGTTTCTTGTGGTGTGTCACTCCGGCCATCTGGGGGAGGCCGGACAAAATGCCACGACGAATCATCACCTTCCTTACCCTCAGTATTATAATGCATCAAGGAACCTAGAGACCTCCTGGTGCTGCTGCTGGGAATCATAGATGACGGAATACCAGCCTCCAGTAACTCCTCCTGTGGAAGCAAACATAAGTGTGGCAATCGATGTGGTAAATTTGATCCAGGTGTACAACCATGTGTAATAATGGTGGTGGGTTTGGTTCTCAGCACACCGCCGTGACTATCCGTCCTCAGTAATACCATTGAGTGTGGTCGACCCACCGATGATTCACTCTTGGAATTTTTTGTGTTGTGGTAGGAATCTTCTTGAGGTATGAGTTCCTTTATGTAAGACTCTTGTTGTTGTTGAAGTGGAGGAGGGGTGGTGCTGGAGTATTCATCTTGTGAAAGAGAGAGAGAAGTACATTTTTTGTCCACGTTTGTTTTGCCTGCGGTGATGACTGGAGGGGAACCATACTGATCATTATTTTTCACTGGGGTGACCTTTTTTCCTTCATGTGGCATGCCCTCTCCACCACCATCACTGTTCCATCGACTAACAAGGTGTGAAAACATCTTACCAATGCTTGATTTATTACCATCAGATGTTTCCTCCTGTCCCGACTGTTTGCGTACTTTTACATTCCTTCTGCCGCTTCCATAGTTTCGGGTGGAACCATTCCCTTGTGTGGAAAGGGAAGATTTTGTAGAGAGGGTAGACTTTATAGATCCTTTAAGGGAGGCTCTTGTAGAGGTGGTGTGACTGAGGCTCTTGAGGGGTGTGAGAGTGGATGAGGAGGTGGAATGTGTGGTGTGTGCTGAGGACTGTGTGGAGTGTGAGACAGTAGTGGTCTGAGGTCGTTTCCTTAGAGTGCCTTCAGTGAGCAGTGTGAGCCAGGAAGCCCGCGCCTCAGGATGCTGGGCAACACGCACTATAAATATGATCAAACCCTGTAGCGGTGTGGCCAGGCAGAATATATACTGTAGTGTGAGACGTGCTCCACCCACACTCAGTGCCCCAGCTACCCACGTCACACCAAGAAGAGCGACCACTGTCACAGCACCTCGAATCTGAAGGTCATATAAAGGTACTGTGTTGGAGAGCATTTGTATTCACCACTGGGCATTGAAGGGGATGAGTGTGATATTATTAAGGGGAGAGTACACTTTTGCTATATTGGAGTGCCGTGATCCTTCAAACTATTCAAGCAAACAGGACCAGATTAACAGAGATAACTGTGTCATGTTGCTTGTAAAAATTTGGAGGAATCATGTGCTCCAGATTTACCAACACTGTCAAGTACTTTCCTCTTCAACAACTTTTCTATGAGGAAAAGGCTCTTCGTCACTCAATTCATCTTATTATTTTCCAATGCCAACTGAGTGACGAAGAGCTATTTCCTCGAAGAATAAGTTAAAAAATAACACCCTGAGAGAATGAAAAGGGACAGTTGAAAGCATATCATAGACCATTAATTTAACCTCAGAAAAAATTATGGGAAAATCTGACATAATAATATACCGTATATATACAGTTGTGTTTGTATAGTAGGCCCTCGATATAAGATTTAGCACTACCATCCTTTTAACACAGGCACAGTAAATCACAGTCTTAGTCTGTATGGTAATGTACTGTATAACAGAAGCCACCTGGAAAAACATACAAACAATTTGTGGTCTTCAATGAGGGACTGAGTGTAAAATGAAGTGGTGGATACAAGTATTTATATATTCATTGTATATCGAGGGTCTACTGCACTTGTGTGTATGATGAAAGAGCATCACTTTTTTACCTGTGCGAGTGTAATGGGAAGTTCCTTGGTGTGGCAGCGTGTCTTGGTGGGAGACTTGGGTTTGTGGGAGCGCGGTCTGCGTTGGCACAACACACGCGTCACCAACACAAACACCACACAGTTAACCGCCAACACCAAGCAGATGGGAACTATATGTAAATAAAAAGAAGGGTTTTAAGATAATAATATTACACAGACAACACACAGTTCACTGCCAACACCAGGCAGATGGGAACTTTATAGAGAAACATAATTATTACTACTGTATTACAATGTGAAGTATAGAACTACAGGTACAGTACTCTTTATTATTATATAATAAAAGGATTTAGGATCACATTATTACACAAACACGACACAGTTCACCAATAACACTAGGCAGATGAGAAATATATAGAGAAAACTAATTATCATTATTACAATGGGAACTAATTATAGTATGAGTACTTACAGTACGAAATTCTATTATTTGTATACATAACTAAAAAAATAAATAAAATAAATACAAGATGTAAATATTTCTCTAAATGATTCTAATGCATTTTATTTTGCTCATTCTGTTATCTTGTAAATAATTTCATCATATAATATTATAGTATAGAAGATTCCAGGACACATAATTATACCATAAGGCATTCAGTCCTCAAAGCTCTGTTATTATGGTAATATTATAATTATGCATATGTAATGAATGTTATCTCACAGTTATAATTTACAAATAAAACATTTCCTCAAGGAAGTACAGTAGTTGAAAGGGATAATATTTTACACCTTTAGTACATTAGAAGGCCTTGATTCCTCCAAAGTATGCCAGGAAACAGAACCTGATGAACTATAATAATGGTGGACTGTTGCTTGGAATAGTTTGGAGGAATAATTTCCTCCAGAGATCTTACCAACAGTGTACTGCCCCTTTAAATTAATTACAGTACTTCTTCGAGGAAAATGTCCTTTGGCATTCAATTTGTATTAATACTATATTGTGTAATATGAATTGAGCAACGAAGAGACTTTTAATGGAAGAAGTAGTTTAATAATTAGTACAGTACAACCCTATTTACCGAGATATGTGGTGTAGTAGACAGCAGGGTTTGGGTTGGGACTAATAACACAGTGGCCATGAAGAGTGTCACCATATACAGATGTATCCCACACCAGTGCACATATTACTGGCAATGCTGGCACACCTGACAACAAAGCAAGAGTAATGTACACCTTCGATATACAATAAAATTATACAGTACTTGTATCCACCATGCACTTTATTTTATACTCAGTCTCTAATTGAAAACTTATAAATGTAGGCTATTTTTTCCCAGGCTTCTGTTATTCATATCCATACAGACGAAGTGTTTTACTAAGCTGTGTTAATTAAAAGGACAGAGCTAAAGTTAATCATCTGATATTGAGGGCTTTCTGTATACAGTACTGTGTAATTTATGAATATGAGACTGATTGAGAATGAAAGAAGATCAATTAACCTAGACCTGGAAGACCCTGTAAGATGAGGGAGAAGGTGATAGAGAGGTGTAGGACAGCAAACACCAATGAAATAGCAGGAAGACTTACTGGGGTGGGGTAGTCTACAGTAGTTCAAACTGGAAAGCTACTGATTCCTCCAAGCTATGACAAAAAATATATAACCTTGGTAAACTAATAGGGGGATCTGTATGTGTGTCTTTGCAATGTTTGGAGGAATTGGTACAACCCAAAAATGACCCCATATATTGTACATTTTACCATGAATCTTTGTGTAGGATGCTTGTTAATTCATACAAACGAAGAAAAAAAAGAACTCACACTATCCCAAGAAATTATATAGAAAAATAGGAATTCACCTCATCTCAAGAAATAAAAAAAAATAAGTATTCACCTTATCATTTCAAATATATATATATAGAAAAAACAGTACTACCAAATACAGATAAATATATATAATTGCCCCATCTCGACAAAATGAATATACTGTATATAGAAAAATCTTTACTCACAAAATGTAGGAAAAATAATAATAATAATAATAATAAAAACTAAATGACTCACCCCATCCAGCCACCATTCTCTTAGCCATGAAGTGTGTCTCAGACGAAGCAAACACAGTGATGAGAAGTTGGTACATATTAGCCGCCTCCACCAACATCCAAGCAAAGGCAGCAACAACCAAGTAATGTAACTGTAGGTGAGATAAAAATTAGATGTACTTGCTGTTAAATCAGTGTACAATTAAGAACAATATCCTGATAGTGTAGGTTGTGGGAAAATTAGATTGGGAGGAAAAATGAAGTGGTGGAAAAGTAAGGTAAGAGTGGTGGGACAAAAATGTGGGAAAATAATAAAACTAGAGACCAATATCTAGGCAAATGCAGGGTGGGGGAGGTGAGGGAGCAAGGGATATAGGGAATATAATCATGTGTTATCTGTCACCTATATGTAAAAGAACGAACAATAATATTCATATACATTGGGGTGTAGCTGTTGTTAGTGGTGATGGTGATGGTGGTGGGAGGGAGAGAAAATAATCATGTGTTATCTGTCACCTATATGTAAAGGAAAGGGCATTAATAATCATTTATAGTGTACTCGTATATTGGAGTGCAATTGTAATGGGTCATTATTCATGTACAGTACTGTTAAATCCATGTACAGTTATGGACAATAATAAGTAATGTAACTATAGTGGGAAAATAATCATGTGATATTTGTTAAATCAATGTACAATTATGAACAAAAATTACAACACCATACAAGATGAAAAAGAGGAGATAGTCTTGGAAGGTGCGATGATGAAGTAAAGAAATTTAATAGGGTAGTACACTCTTGAAGCATTAGAGGGCCTTGATTTCATTTTTCTAAAGTGTGCTAGGAAACAAGGCAAAATTAATAAAAACAATGGTGGCCTAGTTGTTGCTTGTAATAGTTTGGAGAAATCAGTTGCTCTGGATTGACCACTAACTCTTTACTACTTCCTTAATGTACAACTCCTTATGAGGAAGAGCTTTTAGTGACAATCTTTTGCTGTTTCAGATCAAAAGACACAATGTTGAGAGGGAACTTAACCTTGAAAAGAAGAGACAGTAGCAAAACATCTTCAATAAAGGTTCCATCTCATACCATTTGGATTTCATGACCATTTTATTACAAGATACTGTAATTTGAATGTACTGTATTGTGTAGTGTGTATACTCCTAAAATAAAATATAATATTAGTACTGTAGCAACAAGCCACCATTACTTTTGTTAATCTGGTCCTGTTGTTTCCTGGCATGCTTTGGAGGAATCAAGGCACTCAAATGTACCCATAGTGACAGTGTAAAACAAAGCATTAGGGTGCATACACACCAAGCGAGTCGAGTCGAGTCGCGTCACATCAAGTCAGTGTACGTCAATTGGTGCGAGTCAAAACACAAAATCTCCGTTCACACCGGCAGCGTCAGCCTGAGTCAAGTCATTACTCTGTTTATTACTGAGTGGTGCCAGATTTCAAAAACAATGGACCCATTTTCAGTTGCTCAGGCAGGTAGCTGTTCTGTTAAGGCTTTGTCTTCGTTTTAGACGTAAGTCAACCCGAATCTAGATGCATGAACTGAACACCAAAAGGCCAGATTTTGGAAACTTCAGTCATTTATTCCCAGACCTCCTGAACCAACAAGAAAAAATCTACGACTCCTTTAAGATGACTAGTGAAAACTTGAATAAGGTGGTGGACTTGGCAGGATCTTCCATAAAGAAAAGGAACATTAATTACAGACATGCTGTTGGAGTTGAAGAAATAATGACAATTTTTTTAAGGTAAGCAGTGTCTTATTGAAAATTCCAACAATGAGTATGTGTGTAGGGCAATAATGAATAAAAGAAACATGGTAATAGTTCATTTATTTCTGTTGGTAAGTGAAAATGCAACTGATAAACAAAAAATTGACCACCGTGGACTCGCTGTGACTGACACAGAAATGGGTCTGGCGCCATTGGTGACTCGACGCGACACGACACGACTCGACGCGACGCATCCGGTGTGAACGGCTTTGCCTTACATCCATATGATTTAATGCTAACTGCGGGTGGCGAATAATGACGCATCGTGACGTACACTGACTTGATGTGACGCGACTCTACTCGACTCGCTTGGTGTGAATGCACCCTTACTGTATATGGGTATGTAATACAGCATACTGTATGTACTAGAGGATTTACAGTACAGTACCGTACATACATTCATTAAAACAGTGCAATACACACCCATAACACTAACACTGGAAAACAAGGCATTACTGTGGTCCTACTGTACATTAGACCTTATGACTAACTAACCAGAGCAGCGAAGGAGGTGCAGGCGATGGATGGAGGCTTCAGCTGTACCCCAACCATAAACACCAAGTTGAGTAGTAGTAGTGCCAGTGACAGATTCATCACCACCTTTCCACTTCGGTCTCGATTCAGACTCCTGGTAAACAGAGAGAGAGAGAGAGAGAGAGAGAGACAATGTATTTGCTGTTACAAGGTCCAACTCTCAATCACCTTCAACAGACTGTTCCCCTCCTGATATCTTACTGCAACATCTGACATCTTAGTACCATAAAATACAAACTATGAGAAAATCAGTTTAAAGATAAAATTCTAAATACAGTATATGAAACAACCAACCAGCAGTACTATATCAAATGCACACTATGAAATAATTAGTTAAAAGGTAAAATTCTTGATACAGTATATCAACCAACTAACCTACAGTACTATATAATATAGACTATAAGAAAATCATATAAAGGGGAAAATTCTAAAGACTGAATATCAACTATCCAACCAACCTGAAGAGAGCATAGGTAGCGACAGTAGCAATTAGGCCTGCAGTACTGAGGGCCAGACCAATGTATGTGATGATGGAGAGAGCGGTGGCGTGAGCACCCAGCTTGGAGGGCAGAGGGTCAAGGAGTATAGAGAATGCTGTGAGGTGTGTGGCTTGGCACGTTAACACACCATTATCTGCTTCATGTAGTGTGGTCATGCCTGTGTCGGACCAGTCTTGTGCTGAGGGAATATGGATTGATTTATAAGTGAGAGAAGACCACCTAAGACCATGTAGATATGGTAAGGTGAGGAAGGGAGGTGATATACAGGTGGGACAGGCTGACACCAAGCAAGGCAAGCATGCAGGAAATAAAAAGAAAGGAAGGGCAAGAAGGTGATAAAGAGGTGGGACAGCAAGGGAATATTAATTGAGGGTAAAGAAATTTTGCTAGGTCTGGAAGACCCTGCAGATATTATTGTCACGAAACAGACCACTGATTTGTAACTTTCAAGTAGTAGTTCAAAGGGTAGAGACAGTAACACGTGATAAAAAAAATAAAAATAAAAACAGAAGCCTAGGAAAACAAACATTTGGTGTTTTTCAATGAGAGACTGAGTTTAAAATGAAGTACAGTAGTGGATTATGAATAACAGAAACCTGGGAAATCATACATTTGTGGTCTTCAATAAAGGACTGAGTATAAAATGAAGTGGTGGTGGATACATGTAATTATTTAATGTAAGTTAAATGTAGGGTCTACACTACATTAACAAAGAAAATGTAAAAATAATGCTAAAACTTACTCTGCTCATCCCAAAATACACATACGGGCCTAACACCAGTGTCAAGCCTGGAGTGATCAACAGGTATGTGGTATTGAACTGGCGGATTGAGATTGGTGATGGGTGTGTTGTTGTTGGTGGTAACTCTGGCTGTGATGACTGGAAGGCCTGATGGAAAGGAGGAATCCTCCTTTCCATCACCTCCTCCTCCTCCTTCTCGACGACGGAAGAATTTGTCGTTGGCATATGATACGAACTCAACTCTCACCTTCTCTGTCCCTGCCATCTTGAGGATTTGTCCAGGTAGGCTCAGGAATGACTCCTAAACAGAAAAAGAAAAGGAATTAATATTGTAGATTTGATATCTCACATCATTATTATTTCCTAAAAGAATAGAAGGCATAATAAAATTATTTTCACACACTTTTTATCTATAATATACAGTGATACGATTCAGCATCATCTCCAGGAACAAAAATATATGGTATCAATAGAATTAACTCACTTTAAAAATAATAGGTTTAAAATAGAATTCACATATTTTTATCTACAATAAAAATATACAGTGATACAATTCAGTATCATCTCCTATAAGAATAGAAGGCAGAAAATCAAGAAGTCACACACTTTAACCAAATATATTTCCATAAAGTACAGTACAGTGAAAATGTTTCAGGTGCAACCTTGCATAAAACGATCAATGTACAGTTTATTAGCCCCACGATATAAGGTGACTAAATTTAGCACATATTACTGTATATCCTATTAACACAAGCTCAGTAAATTACTTGGTTAATCTGTATGGTAATGAATAATAGAAACCTGGGAAACCATTTGGTGGTCTTCAATGAGGGCCTGAATGTACAGTAGAATGAAGTGGTGGATACAAGTATTTATTCATTGTATATTCAGAGTTTACTGTATCAAATTATCTCACTCTATTTGTTTGTAATGAATCTGTGTACAGCAAACCATCACTTTACATCACACACCTGTAAACCCAGTAGAGGATAATGAGGGTTTACAGTACTCAGACCTATTACAAATAGAACAGTACATTACACACCCATAACAATAACAGTACAAAATTAGGTATGACTGTATCATAATTATCTCACCTTCATTTTAGAGTTTGTGGTGCGTTTCTTTCTGCTGTCAGCGGTAGGGGTGGTGTTGATGTTCTGTGTTTTCTTCCTCTCGGGGTGAAAGGTAATGCTTTCGTTTGAGGAGGAGTCTACCATTCGAGCTTCAAGCACCAAATTTTCTGACCTTTTGGAGAGAGAAGGAGAAAAGAGGGTAATCTCTGGAAGCGTTCCTCCTAATAAATTCTAATGAAAATTTGTAAGCATAGAGTTTACATAATGCACAATACCATTATGAAGATTGATCAGTGAAGCGAAAGTGATGTTTGTTCTATATTAATCCTGATAGTGACAGTTAAAAGTGTCGGTGAGATGCGAAAGTGATGCTACTTCTTGGTGATGCAAATATTGTTCAGTGAGGCAAAAACTATGCGAAAGTGATGCTAATTATATATTATTCCTGATAGTGGCAGTTGAGATGCGAAAATTTTGCTAATTGTTGACTTTATTGTGCGATAGTGATTTGTTTGTATGGTGAAAGTGATGTTAATATTGTTCAGTGAAACAAAAGTGATGCAAGTTGTATATTATTCCTGATAGAGGTGTGAAAGTGACGTCCTTTGCAGCGAACATGACACATACCGGTAGTGAAGTAATCTTGAGGAAGAGTGAGCGAATGGGGAGTGCTAATCATCATTACATAAGAAAAACGACACTGACGTTAAGTATCCCATTGTTGTGTTGAAAAGTTTTATTCTGACATGTTTTTTAACTCCAGAATATCAAATTGTGGAAACATCCTTGGACAGGTCTGGGGAGTGTACACGTGCTTTTTGAGTTATATGTATTTCAGGAGAGTGTCTCATCATATAGATATCATCACAGATATACCTGAACTAAAACCCTGCAACTTTAACTTTATCTTTAAAATCGCCACCTGTCCTCTGGATCTCGACAAAGTCTTCAAAAGTACATCAAAAGACAGCTAAAAGTATGTCCTTTAATATAATGTATCATTCATTGATATAAGAGAAGAGGTTCAGACGATATAGGCTGTCAAAGTCTTGCTTACATCAAGAGCTCAAAGCTGTTAGGGGTTTAACAGAAGTTTTACTATATGTAGGCTACTGCATTGAGAGGAAAACTTATTAAAACTCCTAACAAGAAAGACATCAGTATTATCATTATTATTTCACCTTAACCTCACTGACTGTCCCACTTTCACCACAACATTAGCAGTGAGTGTGTTGATGGTGTTGACTATCTGGCTGGTGATGTCACTCTCCACCACAGAGTCGTTCACCTCCATCATGTTACTCAGGGCATTCATCACATTACTGGCGACCTGTGTGAGTAGAGAGAGAGACAGAAGGACAGAATTAATTATTAAACTTACTTTTCAACAAAAAAGAGTTTCATCGCTAAACTCTCATTGCAAATTATAGGGAACTGAGAAACGAAGAGAAATATTTATTATTATCATTTATTTTTTTAGTATTACCGGTATATTATTTATCATTATTTATTATTAAACTCCAGTAAGCCCTTGATAAAAGATGAATAAAATTTGCACAATCCTTTTAATTAACACAGGTTAAATAAATCACTTAGTCTATATGGTAATGAATATTAGAGCACCTTGATTTCTCCAAGGTATGGCAGGAAATATGAAAATAATGATGACCTGTTGCATGGAACTGTTTGGAGGGAATAGTTGCTATATATTTACCACCAACACTGTACAGTGTACTGCACATTAGCATTTCAGGGGGTAATACACTTTTGGTACATTAGAGCGCCTTGATTCCTCCAAAGTATGCTAGGAAACAGTAGGACCTACCATATGAACAAAAGTACTGGTGTTCTGTTGTAGCTTGGAATAATATGGAGGAATCCCTGACTCGAGATTTACAAACACTGTAGGTTACTATCCCCTTAAATCGAAGGAGCACTTATCATACGTAAAATATTAGATTACTCACAGCAGCATCCTGAAGTGCCTGTGGTACAATCATGGAGAGTTGGTTGGCAGCCTGAGTGAACACCTGGGAATCAACATCAGAGGGTGTGGAGGTGAGGGAAGCCACATCCTTGGCCGCATCCTCTGCCACCTGTGCTGCCTCCTCTCGACACATAACAGTACTGGGCCCCAGCCATGCCACGGTACCGTTGGCCAGCAATACACATGCACGCATAGCCCCAACTTCATGCACAGGAGAGACTACCGGCATCAATGGTGACATGTTAGGATTTATATGCTTTCCCGGTTTGTAACTTGCTTCAGCCCCCTCCTCTCCAGTCAGCCTATGGAGTGACTTATGGTGAGCACTCTGGCTATTCCTGACTTGCGAAGGACTGGAATTCAACCCATCATTTATATTGCTAGAGTAAACACCACCACTAACATGCTGTATTCTTCTTTCATGTCCAACACTACCAATAAATTCATCATGTCTTCTTTCTTGATGGGGATAATTTCTCAAAGTTAAATTTGCTGGATTCTTATAATCTGGAGCTTGAAAATGATCCAGACTCAGGTGAGCTGGTAGTGATGTCTGTCTTCTAAAATGCTTAACATTTTGTTTTTCTTCATGTGTGTCAAATTGGTCCAAGTGGGTTGATATTATTTCTGAATGACCAGGAACATTTTTCTCTGAACTCTGAAGGGCAGTTGTACCTGTAATATGTCTCTCACTCATTGCATTACTACTGTGAGAATTAGTGGGCTGCATTATATGTTTATCATTTGACTCACTGTTCATTGTAATACTACTGTGTGAGTCAGTGGGGTGTATTATACGTTTAATATCTGATGTAAAATGCATCTTGCTTCCACTGCCAATTGGGTGTGAGTGCGCTCTGCTTCTTCTCCTACTGCTGCTGCTTGTTATTGCTCTTCCCTGTGGTTGTGGATTCTCTCCTTCTCCTGTCGTCACCTCTCCTATTTCAGATCTTTTCTCGGAAGATATTTTTCTCCTGTGTTGGGTTGTATGTGTTGACTCCCCCCCTTTCATTTCTCTCCCCATCTCTTCTATTGCTCTCCCTACCTCTCCTACTTCAGATGTTTTTCTCATATTTCTCCTGTGTTGTTGAGTTCTAATGCTTTCTTCATCTCCTCCTCCTCTTCTTCTTTGTCTCTCCTGCATCATCATTAGTCTCTCCCTCTCCCTCTTGTGTTGGTATCTCCTCTCCGCCAACCTCTGTGATGTTCCCTGTATGCTCTCTGCCACCATCCTGCGCCTGGCTTCTTGCGCGCTCTCCTGCAAAAGTGTGAAAGTGATTATAGTACTGTACTTTATTTCAGCATCTTAGTAGTCACTCCTGAAAAGGGTTGAAGGTGATTTTCAATTTCTCTACCATATTATTTCTTCAATTTTTAACCCCTTTATTTTATTTTTTCAATCCCTTTTCCATTTTATTTTATTTCTTCAGCTTCTTTACCCCTTTATTTTATTTCATCAATATATTTACCACTTTATTATAGTTCTGTCACAGAGATGTATACATATATAGGTCTGGACTCCTCCAAAACAACCAATCAACTTGACATTAAATGAAAGATAGGCCAGGTACGCATGAGGGTTGAAACAAAGATGAATTACATCATTATTTGCATAGCACCTCTTCCAAGTGTATGAATATGGATTTGAATACAATTTATGTTTCTTTATACAGGTCTAATTATGTTAAGGGGAGATTCTCTTTTTAGTGATTTAGAGGTCGCTGTTTCCTCCAAACTATACCAAGAAATAAACACCCACATTTGTAACATTAAGATGGTTTTTTTCTGGCATAGTTTATAAGCATCAGTAACCCCCTAATACCAAAAAGAGAATCTCACCTTAAAGAGTTTGTCAATGGTGTTCATATTCATCCAAAATATCTGAATAACCTATTGGGGTACAATCTCAGGTTTTATAATCTTCAATTAAAATCTGGATGCACCCAGAATTGTTTTTTCCGATTGTTTTTCTTGTTTAAGGGGAATTTTATTTAGAATAAATTGGTGGGCTACTGATTACTCCAAACTATGCCACAACACAGATTCTCCATTAAAGTAACATTAAGGTCATCTGTTTCCTGGCATAATTTGGAGGAATCACAGACCTTCCAATTCACCAACAAGAGAATCTCCCCTAAACATAAGAGCACAAACACATAATATTACAACCATATCCATGTTCATACTGTTGAGCTGATGGGAATGTCACTTGTGCATGCCAAGCTTTAAACAAACTCACTCTTAGATATTGGATATTAAAATTACCTGCTGATGATGTGTTTTAATCTTGTCCACATCCCTTTTTCTCCTCCTCTTGACAATAAAGTCTTGCTCTTTCCTCGCTGTAGCTCTTGTTGTGTGATGGGATTCTTTATTGTGTTGTAGCATTTGTTCATCATTCATTATCTGACTACGGAATGGAGAGTCAATATTTGAATCTATGTGGTGGTGGGGTTGGATACTGTGTTGTTGCATCGCTCCATCACTCATTATCTGGCTACTGAGGGGAGTGTCATTGTTTAGTCTTTTGGCATTTAAATCTGCTGAACTCTCTTCTTCTTCTTCTTCTTCTGCACGTTGAGACATGAAACCTGAAGACCCTAACAATTCCTCAGCATTAACACGGACACCATAGGGACAGGTTAAGGTGACTGTGTGTCCGTGGTGTGTGTTAGGCCAGTGGAACTCCCCAGTGGTGTGTCTGGTGGTGTGCCCGGGACACGACTCTGGTCAGGGAGAGAGGTAGAGTCTGGTCAGGAAAAAGGGTAAAGTCTGGTCTGATGTGGTCTGTAGTGTGTCTATGGAGTCATTATATTGGTACCACGTCATCGTCAATACCATCCATGTTCTTGCCTACAGCCCTTAAATAATGATAGGTGGTTAGCGACAGTGGAAAGATCGGAGAGCTACAGTACAACACATAGGCAGCCCACCAACACACACATCATACTCTGACATAGAGGAAAACATCACATGCAGTGGTAAAAGCAGCTATAAACATCTCTTGTGGTCTAGAGGAGAATAATTATAATAATCAAACTGGTGTTAATGTCAACAAGGAGAAAAATACCCAAATTTGAAGACGAAAAGATGTATATACAGGTACAGTCGCAAAAAAAGTTTCGTTATCATCCCTAAAACAGTGTGATGTAATGTTGGTACACCTGACTGGTGAGTGTCGTACCTCCACCACCCTCCGGCCTCTATAAGTCCGTGTCCCTGGCCAATGCCCCTCAGTGTGTCATGGGCAGCCAAGCAGGATGACGTCCTTTCAGGCAGTGCTATATATTTCAGGGTTTATCAGGGTTGATCTTGTTCTAAAATACTCAAATGAATAGTTAAATGGTAAGAGTTCTTTAACACTCAAAATTTAATTTAAAATCAGCTAAACTTTTGATATAAAAAAGTTGTCACTGCCTCGGCAATGACAATTCCCGTCCAGCATGTCCCAGATGACACAAGTCAACAGCTGCCCAGTCAGTGGAGTACCAACCCTACCGGGCTTACCCATGTTAAAATTAATGTAAGGGTGGTAACGAAATTTATTTTGCAGACTGTACATAGTTTTGGTAACCACTGTTACCCTCAGTAGTGGTTAATAGTCAGAGGATGGGCGGTAGGGCCTATGTAAGAACATTCATGGTGATGACGATGCTGTGGTATTGTACAGTCGGCAGCATAAGTTCGCTGCATTTTCACCTGTGACAGTATGAGCCAAGTGATGTTGTAATAGTAGTGAAATGAAGAGAAAACAGAATTACTTCTAACATAGTAAAATATACAGTATATGTTTGTAGAATAGAAGCTGGTTCAAAATGTTACTTTATTTGGTCATATTAGCATTATTAAAAACATAGAATGGAAGCGAAATTTTGCTGCCGGCTGTACATACCATTACAACAGTTCCATAGACAAGCTACACAGTCAGCGTAACGGTACCACACCATCGTCAATACCCCGGATGTTCTTGTATATGGCTCAATAAGTGACATACAATGGGTGGAGAGGCCTATTTATACAAGACGTGTGGCAGTACATAGGGCAGGGTAGGAAAGGAAGTGACTCTACCTTTACATACTACCCATATCACTAACCTCCCTCACTCTCACTCTACCTTTATCTGCTTACCTGTAATATCACACACCTGCCCACTGTACCCATGAGCACAGGTGCATACATATAATGCGATTCCATCGATACAAGTGGCACCGTTGAGGCAAGGGGAAGAGGCGCACTCGTCTGTAAGAGCGGCCCCAAGTCAGCAAAGCAAAGGTGGGTTGATGTAGATGCAAAAGCAAATGATTTACATACATTACACCCATATATACAGAATGCTTTGTTTTGCACTGTTGTTGTTATGGTTGTGCATTACTGTATACTGTTTGTAATGAATCTGTGTGCAGTAAACCCTCTTTTTTACATTACACACCCATATACAGTACTGTACAGTAATGCATTGTTTTCCACTGTTGTTTTGGGTGTGTATTATACTGTTGTCTACAAAATCGTGTACTGTACTGTAAACAAAGTTTATGGGTGTGTAATGTACAAAGTGGGTTTACTGTACACACATTCATTACCAACAAACAGTGCAATACACACCCATAACACCAACAGTGTGCAAAACAAGACATTACTGTATATGGGTGTGTAAGGAACAAAGAATATTAATCTACTTTACATACAGTCATTACAAAGAAACAGTGCAATACACACCCATAACACCACTAGGCATTACTGTATGTAAAGCAAAGCGAAAAAGTTTATAAAATGCAAAAAGCAATATTCAGTAAGTCTGCACCACAAGCATTAATTTCCATCCATACAAAGCTAAATTAAGTATCCTGTAATCATATATAAAAATTGGAGGCTTCTGATTTCCCCTGACTGTGCCATGAAACAATCTTCTTCCATATATGTAGTGTTTCACTTAATATTTCAAGGACTCATTTACCTCTAATTTTCTGACAACATCACAGGTCTCTTAAGGAGATAATAGTATACTTTTGGTACATTGAAGCATGCAGATTCCTCCAAACTATGCCGACCTTTTATCTACAATATTATCCTTTCTTCTAGAAAACTTGCTTTTGTTCAAACTATAATAATAATAATAAACTAAGTGATTTACTGAGCCTGCATTAAAATGACAGTGTGTATGTGTGTGTGTTTTGCCAGGCTATTGTTATTCAATACCATACAGAATAAGTGAATTACTGAGCCTGTGTTAAAATGATAAATGTGCAAAATGTAACCATTTTATAACAAGGGAATACTGTAGGCTACATGAATACAGTTACATAAAAAAAATCATGGTACTAGTAATTTAGAGGATATTATAGTACAGTACAGCATTGGTGGTAAATCTGGAGCAACTGATATATCTTCCAAACTTTTCCAAGCAACAACAACAGGCCTCCATTATTTTTGTTCATCTGGTCCTGTTGTTTCCTAGCATACTTTGGAGGAATCAAGGCACTCCAACAATGTACCAAAATTGTAATATTACCCCATTAATTTCACTTACCCAGGTCCCGGTCACAGGTCTTGCCTCCCCAGCCTTTGGGACAGGTACAGGTGAAGTCATTGAGGTGGTCGTGGCAGGTTCCCCTTAAACATGGGTTAGGGTCGCACTCATTAACCTCACTCTCACACACAAGACCTGTATCAGGAAGAAGAGTCAAGTATTGTTATACTGTAATAATAATAATGGTATGCATTTCAAAGTCATTGGTTCCCTTGGGCCCATTTTATCATCAGTCACAGCGAATCCGCAAAGGAATACAGTACCGGTAAGCATGATGCTACCGGACATCCTGATCAATTTAGTATGAAAATGGAGTACTATATATCCTTGTGATTCTATGCACTGAGATTTGGATGCCATAGCTTCTTTATGGAAGGATATTGCTGCAGAAATGAAATGCTCAGTTGAGTTAACAGTTTTTAACAGTGAGTTAACTGTTTTTTACAGTACAGTATATTAATAATAACAACAGTTTAATTCTATGTAGGATACCCATATTCTTGTTGGATGCTTACGCCTATGCCACCTTATCCACAGCAACAACACAGGTATTTCAGAGAGATCATATACAAAGGCAACCTAGGTCTTGTCTGTGGTGATGACTTTGACTCGTCAATGGAAACAGTGATGAATTGCTGCTTCAAAATTACTAGAGTCAAATGATTCTCCATGAATTGAATCCAATCTATTCACTTTACTAACACAGAGGTGAATTGTGTGCTTCCTAGAATAGTTTGGAGAAATCAGTAACCCTCCAATTTACCCAAAATAAAGAAGATATTTCCCATTGATTCCTATACAGTACATGTAGTTGAATAAACTTAGCATGTTTGTTTCCTGATCTTTATGACAAATGTGGGTCGTAGTGCACAAACATTGATGGTGTTGACAATGGTCTGGTGCTGGTACAATGACTCCGTTGTGTGTCTGTGGGGTCATCGTACCAGTACCACACCATTGTATTCAAGAATATCAGTGGTGTTGACGATGGTGGTACCGGTACAATGACTCCATAAGCAAACTGGTACCACACCATCGTCAACACCACAGTTATTCTTGAATAAAGACCAATGTTGCATGTACTGTACAGTTGCCAAAATATAAATTGCGCAACAACTTTTGATAAAACATTGAAGTTTATTAATGTCCATTAGTTGTTTGTGGGGTACAATACCTGTATATCCCGGTGGACAGTGACATGCATACTGGTGGTGTGTGAGGTTGGTACAGGAAGCAGTGTGTTGGCATGGGTTGGGTTGACAAGGGTCCAGATGCTCACACATCGCACCAAAGTATCCCTCAGGGCAGATGCAAGTATATTCACCACTCTCTTCACTGTATATAATAACAATAATATGTGCACAATATAAGATGATTAAAAACAATAATAATAACAAAAATATGTATCCACCTGGATTGTTCCCACATTTTATATATTTTCATGCAAATGTTTACTTGTTCTATTGATTGTTGCCCATAATATTGTGAAGAGATAACCTTTTTTTACCCTGACCTGACCTGGGCAAACTACTGGGACCTAACATAGGCAGACTACCGGGACTGTCCAATGTTTACAATGGCAGGAAAACACTGAACTTAGGCTCTGGAGAGTTGAAATTTTCTATATGCTATTATACCAAAAATAAGTGCAATCTTCTCTTAAATTCATTACACATGAACATATATAGGGTCTCTAGTGGCGACAGGAGATTTGCCGCCGACTGTACACCCACGGACTAAGGTATTGACGTCTCACTGTGAACCATGAAACCGTAACGTGTAAAACTGAAGTACTTTGTAATGTAGCCCTGGTATGGTTTGAACTTCAGTAATTCCTTCAGTTTTAAACGTTACTGGTTCATCATAATTCCCATGAGTGAAGTTCGCAAGGCGCCAATATTTTAGCCAGTGGGTATACATACATACATACATACATACAATGCCATACATACATGCATGCATATAGTAATAACTTAACTTGTTTTACACTGTTGTTGTTATGAATGTGTGTACAGTAAACTCATTATCCAACACATTCATTACAAACAGTGTAAAACAAGGTACTAATTACTGTAACTTAAAAAAAAAAAATAGGTGATAAAATCTATATAAAAAGTTATTTAGGTGTTCTCTTATATGTTTTATATGGAAATTATAAAAAAATTATTATTATTCATTATTTTAGCATAAATAAAATAATAAAATATTTTAATGAGAGACATGCAAAATGCAAAATAAACAGACTAATTATGGAATACTTTATAGTTAAAGGGATAGTACAGTATTGGTGGGGAATCTGGAGCAACCGATTCCTCCAAACTATTCCAAGAAATAAAAACAGGCCACCATTAGTTTTGTTTATCTGGTCCTGTTGTTTTCTGGCCTACTTTGGAGGAATCGAGACACTCCAGTGTACCAAAAGTGTATTATTACCCCATTCACGGAAGATTATTTTGAGGGTAAATTGGAGGGCTACCAATTCCTCCAAACTATGCCACAAAACAGATCTCGTAAAAGTAATATTGTGGCTACAGTATCTGTTTCCTGGCAGTTTGGAATCAGTAGCCCTCCAATTTATCAACAAGAAAATTTCCCCTTCATTAAAGTATATAATACACGAATATACAGAGTGAAATAAAAGGTGCAGCAAAACAAACTATAGTGCAAACACAGAAGTAACTAAAGAAACCAACATATATTTACACATACAGTAATGCCTATTTCATTGTTTTGCACTGTTGGTGTTATGGGTAATTACTGCAATGTTTGTTTGTAATGAACGTGTGTAGGCCTACAGTAAACCCTCTTTTTATGTACACACACACACAGACACAAACTGCCGCCATAATTATGACCTCGCTGTTGCGGAGCCTAATATCAATAAAGCAATCAATCACACACACACACACACAGAAACCCAATTGTGGATGATACAATAATATACCGAGACTTAGCTGTTCACGGATTCACAGCAAACAAACCCATAAGCTATACAGTAAACCCTCTGTACACACATACATACATAAACCCGGCCAGTGATTGCCGTATTCAAGAACATTAATGATGGTGTTGACGATGGTGTGGTTTCGGTACGATGACTCCACAGACCAACAGAGAAAGCAGTCGTACCGATACCACACCATCATCAACACCACGAAGGTTCTTGCATACGAACTTAAAGCCAAGCAGACATGCATACGCAGGCCAACGAAATGGGGCAGATGTTGAGGTTTCCTGTGTGTGTGTGTGTGTGTATTGGGTAGTGTTTCATCCGGCCAGGACTGTCACAACGGACGGAGGAACATCAGTCAGCGCCTGAAATTTTGTCTGGCCGCCTGTGTGTCTATGTGTGTGTCGTGTTGAGCCCTTTTCATGGAGCCTGCTTGTGTATGGCAGTCACTGATTTACACACACACACCCATAACAACAACAGTGTATAAACAAGACATTTATACTGTATTTTAATCATTTCATTCTTACCCGTTCAAAGTTTGAGTCATCTGGGAGCTTCTGAAGGCCATTGAAAGAAAGAAGAAGGAAGGGGAAAGTAAGTTAATTTTATGTTATGTTATTAATTAATCCAGTGTTACAGTAGACCTTCCATAGATATACAATGAATAAATACTTGTATCCACCACTTCATTTTACGCTCATTGAAGACCACCAAATATATGTTTTCCCAGGCCTCTGTTATTCATTACAATACAGATTAAGTGAATTACTGAGCTTGTGTTAAAAAGATATATAAATTTATTCATTGTACAGTATATCAAAGGTCTACAGTAAAATTAATACACGCCCTTAGATTCAACTACAGGTCACACTTTATAAATAAACTGCTTAATTAATTTAAGGGGGTAGTACATTGATGGTGGTATAACTGGAGCAACTGATTTCTCAAACTATGTCAAGAAACAACAACAACAACAACAACAGGCCACCATTATTATCGTTCATCTGGTGTTGACACAGTTTGGAGGAATCAAGGTACTCCAACAATGTACTACGAGTATTCTATCCCCTTAATTAACTACTAATATAACAAACCTTTCATCACTTACACACTATTATTATTCAAGTTAGGTTTTGGTATAGCCTATTAAGCTAAAGCTAAAGCAGGGTCATACTTATACATAATTATTCATCTTGTTAATTAAACAAGGGGGTAATTTATAAACTTTTGGTACATTAGAGTGCCTTGATTCCTCCAAAGTAAGTGTGCCAACAAACAGAATCAATTTATAATTATAAATGGTATTCCGTTGCTTCAAATAATTTGGAGGAATCAATTGCTCCAGATTTACCATCAACACTGCACTATACATCCATACCAATGTATGGAAATAGGGTTTGGTTAATTTTCTAGTTACAGTTTGTCTCATTTTAAAACTTAATGGAAGATATTTTTGTTGGTGAATTGGAAGGTCTCCAATTCCTCAAAAATATTCCACGAAACAGATCCCCTTATTTGTATCTTTGAGGGCGTTTGTTTTCTGGCATAGTTATGAGGAATCAGTAGCCTTTCAATTCACCAACAAGAGAATCTCCCTTGGAAAAAAGAAGAGATCATGCATAGTATAGTACAGTATTATTTTGTTTTGCAGTGTTTGTTTTATTTGTGTGTATTGCACTGTTTGTTTGCACTGCAAGTGTTTACAGTAACCCTCTTTGTACAATACACACTCACTCGAAAACCCAGTGGTGGATAATGAGGGTGTAGGCTACTGTACACAGCTTCACTACAAACAGTACAATCCACACTCATAGCAACACCAGTGCAAACCAAGGCATTACTGTACTGTATAACTATGCAGGAATAATATTTTGTGCTTAAAAATTCTGATCAGTAAATTAGTGTGTGTAAAAGTGTGACCCCTTTGCCAATGAGAATTAAATGGCTAATATTATGCTGGTACAGTCGTGGATGTAAAACACACACCTATAGGCCTACACCAACACCCACACACGCACAGTGGTGGATATAAGTTTCAATACACATAAGAATAACTGCTTGTAGTAAATTAGAAAATACGTGTGTGTGTGTGTGTGTGTGTAGTAAATCAAAAGATACGTATGTGTGTAAGTGTGTGGGCTTTTAGTAAATTATAAAATACGAGTCTGTGTGTGTGTAGTATATGAATTATAAGATACGCGTGTGTGTGTGTGTGCGCAGATGGAAGTTGTCAAACATTTACACAATTCAACCTAATGTGGATGACTATTATTGTCCACGACTGTACAGTAAATTATTTCGCCTAGTTATTAAATGAAAGCCAAAACTGGTAACATTTAAGCAGTAATTTCTCTAAAACATAAAAAGCTTTGCAGACTATTATTCACTTAACATTATTATTATTATCATTATTATAATTTTAGGAAGATATTGGTATTAAAACACTATCCTAAATATTTACTGAATGATTTGTGAGAGAGAAAAGGTGTGAGAGATTATTCAGAAGGTGTTAGGAAGCGAGAGTGCAAGCAAGGTGTGAGAATACGAAGATGAGTAGAAGGGAGTGTAAAGGAGTGAGAATGAAAGGGTGAAGGAGAGGGAAAGTGAGAAATTGATTTGATTCGAGGAAGATAAAACACCACTCTAGGCCTGAAAGACCCTGTAGGACGAGGGTGAAAGTAATAGACATGTGGGACAGCAAACATAAAGGAAATAGAATGAACGGAGGGAGAGTTGAAGAAAAATTGAAAGGGAGAAAGGTGACAGAAAGATGGGAGAGAAGGTGATAGAGAGGTGGGAAAATAATTGAAAGGGAGGGAGAAATAAGGTGATAGCGAGACGGGACAATTGAAAAAAGATTTGAAAGGGAAAAGGATATATATAAAATAAGAGAGAGAGAGAGAGAGAGAGAGAGAGAGAGAGAGAGAGAGAGAGAGTATAAGGTGATAGAGTGATGGGACAGTTGAAGAATTGAAAGGGGATTGTCTTGGGTGCAATGGGGCGTCCGAATCCTTAATTACCTGAGACACGATCCACCATTGCTGCATGGATTGGCCGGCACAGCAGTACAGGGGTCTATGAGGGAACAGTTCTGACCGTAAAACCCACGTGGACAATCACACCTGTACGACCCATCAGATTCATTGGTGCACTTCCCTGAAAACAAAAAAATATATAACATTTTTATTATTATTATATATCTCTTTTTTTAGGTAAACAATACACATTTGGTACACTGAATTTTGGAATAATTGGTGCACTTCCCTGAAAAAAAAAAAAAAAAAAAAAAAAAAAAAACATTTTTTCTATAACACATTTTTGGCATACTGGATTACTTTGATTCCTCCATACTATGACAGGAAACAAACAGGACAATGACATGTGTAGAACCCGTCAGATACATTGGTGCACTTGCCTGAATAAAACTATATAGGCCGATGCGAAAGTCCACAAGGAAAAAAAGAGACACGGAGTCCCAAGCGCTTTCATGTATTTCATCATATATTCAGGGGAATACAAATAAATACATTTATTAATATATTTATTAATAAATAGATAAAGAAACGAATGAATGAATGAATAAATAAATGAATACTCCCCTAATCCACACGTCTTAGTCAACTCACCAAAATGCACATGAATGAAAGAATGAATAAAGTACGAACGAACTAAAAAAAAAATAAAAATAAAAAAAAATAAATGAATAATAAATAAGTGAATGACTAAAAAATGAATGAATGAATGAGGACTCCTGACACACCTAAATTCAACTCACCAAAATGTAAACATGGATTGTGAGGGCTACAAGGGTTGTGATGTTGACAGTGGAGTCCAAACCAGCCAGACATACAGCTACACATATACCCTGGTGGTGAATCGTGTAGGCTACAGTTACCTTCTGAACCACACACACCCATAGCACAGTCTGAAAACAAAAATAATAACAAAAAAATGATAATAAAATAATTAAATAATAACAAATAATATAAAATGTATAACAACATAAAAACAAAAAATTAGGCATATGCTTCCTTCACACACACACACACACACACACACACACACACACACAAACTCACACAAACACAAACACACACACACACACACACACAAATATTCCTAATGCAAAGGGAGTTACCTGGAATTCTCAATCTCATAGTCATACATTAGACATTAGTAAACTACAATGCAAGAATATTGATGGTGTTGACGATGGTGTGGTAACAGAATGAGGACTCCCCCGACACAACACAGAGTCACCGTAACAGGAAAGTACCGTACTCCCTCGTTTTGCAATGTTGTTTTGGGTGTATATTATACCGAATGTATGCTATGAATCTGTGTAAAGTAAATCCTCATTATTCACCATTGGAATTTTGGGTGTGTAAATGTATGTACATACAAAGTTGGTTTACTGTACACACCTTCATTCCAAATCATTCCAAACAAATAGTGCAATACATACACACCCATAACACCAAAAGTGCAAAACAAGGCCTTACTGTACTGTGCCTGCTATATTTTCCTACATAGGTTCATCTGCCCTTCAACTTACAGTCACTGCGTGTGGTGGAGACGGCAGGTATGGCTGGGATGGAGACCTGTCCTGTCCTCCACGCCCTCACACCCACCACATACTCAGTCCACCTCGCCAGTCCACCCACAACAGCACAGTAACGGTACACATCAACGTCTCCTGTTGTGATTGTTGGATGCTGTTTCTCTAGGCTTCTGTTGTTGTTAACGTCTACTCCCTCTCTCTTGTGCTCTTGGGGAAACATCTGGGGAAATTAATGATTATAAGGTGGTACTACTACTACTACTACTACTAATAATAATAATAATAATAATAATAATGATAATAATAATAATAGTAATATCCGTGTGTGTATGTGTGTATGAATGCAAGATTGTGTGTGCATGTGTGTGTATCAGTGTTTGTGGGTAGACTATATGTACACATGTGCGTCTACATGCATGCATTCATGTGTAAAAAAAATAAATAATAATATATACTCACATTAGAATGGAGTTGATCAATGGTGAGGTTGAGAGATCCTTTGCCCAGACTTCGTTGACCTTCCGTGGGTGTGTAACTCAGCAAGTATCCAAGAGGAGTCCTACCGCTGATTGGAGGAGCCCAGCACACAGTAAGGCTCGACTCTGAGGTGTTGCTCACCCTCACATCACGAGGAGCTGTGTGTGTGTGTGTGTGTGTGTTGGAGATGAGAAGGAGTTAGTTACAGTTGGTGAGCACGTATCCAGCACGTGATCAAGACAGTAGGTGAATAATTACAAACACACACTTGAATGACCCTAATGAAGATGGTAAAATGACACACACAAACACACACTTGAATGACTCTAATGAAGATGATAAAATAACACACACACACACACACACAGACACACACCTACCTGGAATATCCCTGATGTAGACAGTAAGGTTTGCCAGGTGGTATCGTTGTGGTGACCCTCCATCCACGACACCCACTAGTAGACGTAAAGGTGAATCAGACAGTCTTAGATGCCTTGACACCCGTACCACACCTGTCCTCTCCTCTATGGTAATGGGTAGGTCCAGGCTATAGGGTACAAGTGTGAAGGAATGGTATTAGTATAAGTGTAGGAATGGTGTTAGTATAAGTGTAGGGATGGTGTTAATATAAGTGTAGGAATGGTGTTAATATTAGTGTGTAGGAATGGTGTTAATATTAGTGTGTAGGAATGGTGTTAGTATAAGTGTGTAGGAATGGTGTTAATATAAGTGTAGGGATGGTATTAAAATGGTGTTAATATAAGTGTAGGAATGGTGTTAATATAAGTGTAGGGATGGTGTTAGTATAAGTGTAGGAATGGTGTTACTATAAGTGTAGGAATGGTGTTAATATAAGTGTAGGAATGGTGTTAATATAAGTGTAGGAATGGTGTTAATATAAGTGTGTAAGGATGGTGTTTATATATTTAATAAGGCAAATTAGAGGGCTACTGATTCCTCCAAACAATGCCATGAAGGAAACAGACGACCTCAATGTGACTACTATAAAAAAAAAGTAGTAGGGGATCTCTCTCGTTGCATAGTCTGGAGGAATCTGAGACCTTCCAATCCACCAACAAAAGAATAATAATAAACCAATATATTCTTGTATTTCTTCACCACTCAATATGGAAAGGCGCTAACCTAACCTATTATCTATCTATCTATCTATCTATCTATCTATCTATCTATTACAACGTTTTCATTCCTCCAAAATATGCCAGGAAACAGGACCAGATGAACGAATATAATGGTGTATTGTCGGGACATTAAAGGAAATAAAATGTAGTCCTTACGCTTTGATTCCTCCTAAGTATGCCAGGAAACAGGATAAGATGGACAAGAATAATGGTGGCCTGTTGCTTGGAATAGTACGAAGCAATCATTTGCTCCAGATTGACTAACACTGTACGGTAATATCCCCAAAGATCACATCCAAAGAATTAATATGGTTGGCAACCACTGGACAAAAAAAAATCTTGGAATGTTGCTCTAGAACATATTATTTCGGACAATACACAACCATAATTAACCAATATATTTTTCTACTGTATGATTTTCCTCGTGTATATTCCTCTATACTGAAGGATATTGACACTAATTGTTGCCTATCGTGGAAATGTTATTACCAAGGAGGGTGCATTGTCCGACACTACAGTTTTTGTTTTTACTCAAGGTACAATCAAAATCAAGTTCACAGAAAATGTCCTTCCATCGTTGTGTTCATGTTGCAAAGAAATCACAGTATTACATCTAAATAGGCTGTAATCATACAACACTTTATGTCAACACAAGCAAGAAACACCTCCATTACAATTTTGAGGAGTTGCAAACATCATATACCGGTATACATGTGTCGTTCATTATTACCAAGATAATCATTCTGATAGAAGGAATATTTAGGTGGATATTTGACTTCGGCTGTACATACAATAGGCCTACACTCGCGCAACACAATCTATATCCCACCTGATTCGGAGCCCGATATCTGAAGCAGGCTGTTTTTGGACAAAAATCCTCACAAAACCTCCATTGGTTCTAAATGTGTGTGGCCTGGTAACAGCTTGGGTGGGCTGTCGTCCAGAAACCTCCTGCTGCAGATTTCCTTGAGTTTCGACTCAGGTGGGCTGTCTTAACCTTGGATTAGGGATTATGGTGCGCGACTGCACATACGAATGGTGAGTCCAGAAAGGTGTTGAGGGTGAAGGTGAATTACAATAGAATAATATATTGGTTTTACAAAGCCATTGTAACTGTACTATACCATCGTCTACACCACCACCGATATTCTTGCTATCGATGGTAGGTGACAAAGTACACTACATTTCTACTGTAGACGTAAATACTAACGGTGGTTCGAGGAAGACATTAAGGGTGAAGGAGGTGTGTGATGATGATGAGGGTCTGGCCAGGAAGTAGGTGAGTTCTCTGTTGTAATAAACATCGTCGTCATCTGTCGCCGCCACTGTCACTACTCTCGACCCCATCTGTGCAGTTGTCAGCACCTCAGCACTGTAAGAAAAAACACAACAAATTATTACAAGTATTCTGACACTATTAAAGGGATTATTATTATTATTATTATTTACAAGTTATCATTAATTAATTAAGGCTCATTATTATTTTTTAACTCTGCCACTTTTAATTAAGGGATTATTAAGTAAGTCCCAAGAGGCGCCCAAACAAATAAAAGCTATAATTATGGTAATTATTATTACGAGTGTGTAACGAATACACACATACATTCATACACAAACACTAAATTATTACCATACCTATGTGTATGTAAGGACATACATGCATTCATACACACAAGTTCTCTACATAGAGGTTCTTAACCTGTATTTCCACAGAAGAGGGCGGCAGAGGTCGCCGAAACGTTTGGAATAAAAATATTTCGTCTACCAGTGTGGTTTTACTTACATTCATGATCACGTTAGTGTGATTTTCCACCTATAGTTTACCTGTATGACTGAAGAGTGAAGGTAGGCTTGTGTTGATTATACTCAGTAACAGTAACAGTGAGCACTTGTTTGATGGCCTGACCAGACACCAATGCCATTACTATCAGATGGTATTCATCACCCTTACCACGATTCCACATATCTGTAAACAATTAATGACAGTATATGTGTGTGTGTGTTAACCAAAGTGGATAATGTTGTAGTATTGCAAGTGAGAGAAATCTGAGGACGATAAACGTTTCTTTCATATGAACCTTTTGTGTTAAATTTATACCGGTATATAATATTGTCAATACTGAGCAACTCACCCACGACTAGCCTATACCAGCTGAACACATAATTATTCATCCGTCTTTTTCCCTCGCATAGTATAGGTATTACGTGTCTCCTAATTAGGGATGATAAGGAATTTTACTTATGAGTATTTAATACATGTGTCCAATGTCATAATGGAGACTACCTCGCACTAGTATATTGACATACTCTTACACCCGTAGTTTAAAAAAAATTGAGGGCCCTTACTGAAGCTCTATGAACCCTTCAAATAATCCAGGCCACAAAACGCTTCAGTGTTTCGAATAAGGAATCTGTTGCCTGGAGTAGTTTGGAGAATTCATAGAGCTCCAGTAAGGGCCCTCAATTTTTTTAAAACTACGGTGTTAATTACTATAGAAACGTGTGTGTGTGTGTGTGTGTGTGTGTGTGCCTTCTCAACAGACACACACACATACATTCATAGTCCTACATACCTAGCAGTGGTAATATTGCATGCTCTTGGTCAATATAGAAGTATCGATGGTCGGTGAGATTGGATTCGTGTAGGAAGTACTGTGGTGATGGGTGAGGTGTGTGTGTACGTATGTGTGCGCGTGAGTGTGTATTGGCTTCGTCTACCACCCTCACAGCAGTCACCGCCACTCCTGAAGGTGCTGAGGCGTACACACGGCTGGTCGTTTGGCTTCTGTAGCACCAGCTTTCCTGTAGAAGAAGGCACAGAAGAAGATGAAATGAGAAATATATTAAAGATGAGGTTGTAACACACACACACACACACTCACACTCCTATGGCACCAGCATTACTGTAGAAGGCACAGAAAGTGGAATGAGAATTGTGTTGTAGAATGTAACTATGTTGTGGTCGTCAGCTTATTAACCCGTCTTTATACAGGGTCGCTGTTTTTGACGAGCCGCTTCCGTCTGCTACTGTCCCCTGCCATGTTGATATCCAGTCCCTTCTCTCTCTCTCTCTCTCTCTCTCTCTCTCTCTCTCTCTCTCTCCCAGATCACCCCGTGTGGATCGTAAGGTCTGTATGTGGTCTGTGATTCTATGTAATATATGTAATCTCTCTTTCTCTTTTCAGTACATGTAATAATCTTGTAAAGGTTGCTAGTCAGGTGTGTGTGTATGTGTGTCGATAACCAGTGACCGAGAGAGAGAGAGAGAGAGGGAGAGAGAGAGAGAGAGAGAGAGAGAGAGAGGAGAGAGAGAGAGAGAGAGAGAGAGAGAGAGAGAGAGAGAGAGAGAGAGAGAGAGAGGAGAGGAGGAGAGAGAGAGAGAGAGAGAGAATGTGTATGTGTGTATTATCAACCACCTGAGTGGGTCCATAAGATTTGTGCATTTAGTGTGATAAGTGAGTCAAGTGGTAAGTAAGGTTGGTTGGTTGGTTGTGTGTGGTCTGCCTTCACTTCACTATCTACTCGGGGGCTATTTTCTGTCAAAGATAGGGCTGGATTGGGATGTATTTAGGCGAAGGTCCTTCCCTATGTACCGATATACTGTAGGTTATATATATATGTGTGTGTGTGAGAGAGAGAGAGAGAGAGAGAGGAGAGAGAGAGAGGAGAGAGAGAGAGAGAAGAGAGAGAGAGAGGGCGTGGAGGGAGGGTGTGTTGGAATTATACTGTATTTAGTCAACATTAACCTCTGCACCCTAGACCTTGACTCAATTGAAATATATTTGTGGTACTGATACTGCCTAGGTTATTATTACTATTATTTATTATTAGCCTATTATTATTATTATTATTAGAGAGAGTGCGGATGGAGTGAAGGAGGGAGGGAGGAAGGGAAAAAGGGAGAGAGAAGTGATGAAGTGAATGAGGGAGGAAGGAAGGGAGAAAGAGAGAGAGAAGTGGAGTGAATGAGGGAGGGAGAAGGAAGGAAGCGAGAGAGAAGGAATGGAGTGAAGGAGGGATGGAGGAAGGAAGGAAGTGAGAGAGGTAGAGTGAGTGAGTGAGTGTAGGTGAGGGAATGCAAGGTGTCCCAAAGGTAAACAACCCGCGTGGGAGTCGCCTACACTTAAATACACCTGGTACGTTGTTGGAGCGTCTAGATTCACCAACCAATGCCAGGAAACAAACAACGAGGACCACAGATGAACAAAAATAATAATACTAATAATAATAATAATAATAATAATAATAATAATAATAATAATAATAATAATGGTGGCTTGTTGTTGTTGTTGTTTTGAGGAAATCAGTTGCTCCAGATTTATTACCAATGCTGTATATACATAATAAAAAGGTGTAGCTTCTTGAGTACTCCAATCCACTCCATAAAACACAGCTAACACCGTGTGAAGCTGTTTCGTAGCCTAGTTTGGAGGAACCAGAAGTAGCCTATCATGCACTTCATATTATTATTGAAGATATATTATTTTTCCTCTTTAACACAAGCACTCCTATTATACGTCGTCACCACACACACACACACACACACACACACACACACACACACACAATTACAAATAAGCTAGTTTACAGTACACCACACACACATCGCCATACACAACACACACACATCTCCATACACAACACACACACACACACACAACAAAAAGAGAGAGAGAGAGAGAGAGGAGAGAGAGAGAGAGAGAGAGGAGAGGAGAGGAGAGAGATGAGAGAGGAGAGAGGAATGTGTAAAATGCAGTGTAGGCTAGATGTGTATGCAGGTGCAAGTGTGTGTGTGTGTGTGTGTGTGTTGTGTGTGTGTGTGTGTTGTACAGTCGGCCAAAAAAAGGTATTGAAATCACCCTGACCATTGAAATTAAATACAATAATTATCCATAGAGTGTTTCAATACTTTTTTTTGCCGACTGTACATACTTGTGAGTGTGTGTTGTGCATGTGTGTTTTGCATATATTAGTGTGTGTGTGTGTGTGTGTGTGTGTGTGTGTGTGTGTGTGTGTGTGTGTGTGTGTGTGTGTGTGTGTAACTGAAAATATTTGATCGCATGCATGTGTGTGTGTATCAATGCAACTGAAAATATTTGGACGTGTGTGTGTGTGACTGTATGTATGTCAATGTAGCCTAACTGAAAATATTTGAACGTAGGTCCTGTGTGTGTGTGTGTGTGTGTGTGTGTGTGTGTGTGTGTGTGTGTGATATTCTTAGTCAACAGTCACCCACCATTCCTTTCTACTGACGCCATTGTTGGTGGTGGTAAATATGGAGCAAATGATTCCTCCAAACTATTCCAAGCAACAACAGGCCAGCCACCATTAGGCTATATAGTTATTATTGTTCATCTGGTGGTCCCGTTGTTGTTGGTTGCCTGGCATACTTTGGAGGAATCAAGACACTCCAATGTACCATAAGTATAATATTATTGCCGTCTTTAATATCAGAATTGAATATTTTTGGTAAATTGTCAAAAATATTCTCTGCTACACACACACACACACACACACACACACACACACACACACACACACACATACACACACACACACACACACACACACACACACACACACACGCACGTTCAAATATTTTCAGGTATACACACACACACACACACACATACGTTCAAATATTTTCCGTCCAA